>JAPDSC010050495.1:0-10545 GCA_026290005.1 Latrodectus geometricus | reverse complement strand
ACTGCATTCTGTTATGTTTGCATTACATAGCTTATTGTATTGTTCTGTAAGAATCTATTTTTTTTTTTACTGAGATTAGATCTTTCTATTACAAATTGCCATGCAGCTGTTAACATTATTGCTTGAAGTCATTTTTTCATCACTTAAATGGACTATTCAAAGAGTTTTTTTGGCAACTAATGGTAATGTATGAATGAATGTTTGAGCTTTGAATTTCATTGCATTATATAAATTTATGATAGAACTATTTTGTTAGCTCAACTCATTTCCCAATTGATATATCCACTGTCAACGTTGTAGCCACTTTTTTTTTATTCTCAAAAGACTTAATGGTCTCACAATCTCTTATACGTACTGCTTGTGATTTTTATTGTCATAGTAAAGTACGACGTTTATTTTAAAAACTGTTATGATATTGTTCTTCAAGTTGTTATAACTACTAGTCTTTCACAATGTGATGGATAAAGTTCATGTTTAGAAGTTTCTTCACACGTGTGTTCACAACGTTCTCTTTACAACGTGATGTTCACCTCTGTGGCGTCGTAGCAATTTTTGAAGCATGATGTGGTTGAATTTTTCAAATCATTTTCATCAAATTTTTAAGTCCTTATTTAAAATTGTTGGCTTTCTGATCTCGGTAAATCTTCCAATGATTCTTATCAGAATGAAATTTGTGGTTCTCGTCTCAATACGCAGTCTTTAAATATCATTCATATTTTTTGAATGCCTCAGATGAGCTTATGATAAATTTTTTTATTTCTACAATAAATATTTTTATTTCTACAATAAATATTATAACAACATATTTTAAAAGAATTTTTATATAAACTGACGTACATGGATTATATATTACTATTTTTTTTCTAATGTTTTCGTGGACTTTATTTTTCATACACAATTAATTTTAGTGAATAATTAATTTAATTTATGAAATGTAAAAATGAATAAAATTAAGCAAAACAAAATATTGGAATATATATTAAATTAAATTATACATTGGATTTTTCTTAAATTTCTGCAGTCATTAAAAAACTATACAAATATCAATAAAACTTAAACAGTGATGAAATTCTAAATTGAAACGCTTTTCATTAAAAAATAATGATTGTTTCTAAAATATAGTAGAAATTTAAGATATAATACTGATTAAATCATTTAATACTTTGATAAATTATAATAACTTAAGAATTTATTTTAATTTGAATTTAAAAATATATATTTCAAAAAATATTTTGGCAGCAATATTTTTGAAAAGTTACTATGACGTTCGATTTTTGTACCATGTAATTCTATATTGGCACATTTTTAAAATATAAAGAAAAAAAATCGCATCAATAAATAATAAATTTAATTTTCTTTTCCAATAAAGAAAGTGTAAACAGTGGTTACAGCTGTTCCAAATATGCAATAATCACTTGTTTTGGTTACAGAAAGTTGAAAGCAGTGATTTTAATTACAAATTAATTGTTAATCTTTCTTGAATTGGCTTTTAGCTATACTTAGAAACAAGCGTAGAATTTTCTAAAATTCAAAGATGTAGTATGCTTCTTTTTCTTTAATTAATTGGTTGATGCATAACTAATTTTTTCAATGGATAAAAACTAAATTTTTGTGAAGTATTTAAATTTATCGATCATTTTATGTAATTATAAATTTTGAACATGTTTATAGAGTTTTATATTTAAAAAATTACCACACTTTTATGTAATAGTTCCCAAACGTTTTTCTGTCGTATGTTTTTCACATGTTTTCCTTATATAATATGTAATAGAAAAAAACATTTAAAATAAGTATTTTTAAAAATTAATTTATTTTGCGTAAAAATTTTAATTGAAAGATTACTGAGAAATATTGTATAATTAATTTAAGTAATTTCTTATTAAAAAAGGAAATAAATTTAATTACCAAATAACCCTTTCCAGGTCCTACTATTTCTTTTCCATCTTCATCTAATAAGGCAGGTTCTACTCCAAAGAAAGGTAAAGTCTAGTGAAAATGATTAGAAAAGGAGATTAAAAATATGAATTTTGTTGGGAATTATTTAAAATAAACAAACAAAAAAAAAAAAAAAAAAAGAAGAAGGAAAATACTCTTAATTTATTTGAACTTTTTAGAATATTATACATTAATGTAATTATTTCTAAGCTGATTCAAGTGTGTTTTTATAAAACAATGCGAAAATATTTTTATTCCTAAGAATTGTGAAATCATCGAATGAACAATAATTAGCATCGTAAATGTAAGGTGATTCAATCATTACAATCATACTTAAAGTATCAATAAATCCAAAGTCTAACTTCTAACTTAAATTCTAATTAAAAATAAAGTATAAACATAATTTCATAATTTCTCTTTTTTACTTGAAGAATTACTAATGAAAAATTGAGAAATCAACTAATAAAATTTTTTTTTTAAGAAAATTGTTTGCAAAATAGGTTTAAATATTGCTGTGCTCAGAGTAATAATACAGCAATGGATGTAATAATTTAAGGATTAAACGCATTTAACATTTTGTACAAAATTCACGTACATTTATATTTGTTATACTGACAAGATGCTAAAAAGCTTATTTAATAAGAATGTGATGAAGGATTTTTTTATCAATGAGTTATTATAGGTCTTAATATTTTCTCAAGATATTTATAAGTTTATACTTGAGATACATTTGATTTTAAAAAGAATGAAAAATTTAAAAATTTACTTTTTCAATTTTATTCTAAATCAATACTAGTCACGTTTAAATGAATATAAACATATTTACAGATGAGATCCATTAAAAGCCTTAAAAAAATCAAGGCAAATGGTGTTTTATAAAATCATAAAAAGTAATATGAAAGTAATAAAAATTAAAATAAAATCCTTAGATTTTATTAGAAAACTTTCTCAGATTTGATTAAAAAATTGTTACTTTTACAGCTACAAAATGACATAAAAATAGTAAACACAAAAATGCACGAGAAATAATTCAATGTATAAACATGATGACTTAAGAAAAATTATTTGAATTATTTGGTGAGAACAATTTAATGTGCGTAGGATAAATTTTACATTAATATTAAGAAATTTAAAGCAATTGTCTTAATTTTTTTGCAAAATATTTAGCTATAAATAATTCAGAAATTGTCCGCATACTTATTTATAAATTGAGACCATGAAAATATTCTGGAAATTAGTTGTAAAAAGTTGAGTTGTAGTTTCTCTTCTGTGTAACTTTTTTTAAAATTTCTGATGAAAATACTTTCCATTTATGTTGATATAACTTTTTTCTGTTTTACTTTTTTTTTCGAAATGTTACTCCACTAAATAAATGAACCTAAACATAAGTAAAACTAATATTTTTACAAATTTAAGTAAAACTAATATTTTTAAAAATACAATATCGTTTTTATTAAACTTATCATAGTTATATTGCTTTTAATTAAACGATGGAAATCCTTATTGCAAAAATACATGCAGACAATGTTATTATACTTTTTTCACATCCTAATTTATTTTGATAAGTCCAAGATGTTCTTGAAAATTTACTTGATTTTAATAAGGAAAATAATAATGATATTCAATCCAAATTTTTGATTTGCAAAAAGTAAATTTCTAATTTGGTTGTAAGCTTACGATGAGGGTTTTTTTTTTATGAAATTTATTCATAAATTTCTGTCTCTAGAGAATCCTGTACAATTATATTTGAGGTAAATGATTCCCAGAATTATATAGTGTATAGTAGGAGTCTTAATTTTTAATTTTATGTTTTAATCTGATTTAAAATACAAATCTATGCTTTTAGAGATTATATAAATTTGAATTGTGTAAATAATATTATTGGATTAATTGGGAAAAGTACTTACGCAGCATCCTGGTTTTAATGGAGTGCAGAAAGGCATAGGTGTCATTAAAAATCCACCCTATAAAAGAGTCTCGTGTTTAATAAATATGCAATAAAATTTGATACATTTCATCGAAATACAAAGAAACAAATTTACATAAATATATGAGTTCGTCATTTTTATAACTGATTATTATGGATCTCTGAAGTACTGAGAGCTGCTTAAAAATTGATTGACAAGTATTAAATATTCATTTCGAAATCAGTTTCTTAAAATTTTTCAAAGCTCAATCCAATCAAATTATGAAACCATTTTTAGTGTCAAATAAATAGTCATTTATGAGAAGCATGAGTTGATTACGAATAAATCTAATTTAACAAAGGAAACATTAAAGTGACCTACTTTGGAATAACAAATTTCACGTGCTTAAATTATAAATATAATATTAAAACACACAGTTATCAAAATATGAATTTAATTATTTTTTTAGTTGTACATATGTGAATTTTGTACTAATCTTAATATTTATTAATACATAAGTAGCAATTGAAATAATGAATTTGTATTATACAGTGCAATTTAAAATAGTTTTATTATAACACAATTTTTACTCTGTACGGGCTTGATCTTAAAACCATTGCAATGGTTTCATAATTTTGAATTGCTTTCTAGTGACTTTAATTATTGGGATAAATTTTTTGATAATTTATAAAATGTGAAGTTCATCGTGGCCTCTTTTCAACTCTCTAGTTTGATCCCAGCCACTGTTGAATTGTGGAAGATTGGTGTTGCTTATCGGATAGGTGCCTGGGAGTTTCCCGGTTCCCCTTGCGACATATGAATACGGCTGATTATTTAAGAAAAACACTGCCAGAAAGTAAAAATAGTACATATTAAAATGCTCTATAAAACTTTAGGCCCATAGGCAATCAACTGGGCATTGTCAAAATGTACAATGTGGTAATCATTGTTAAATGATGGTGGATGGATGTTACTGCATGCATGTCTGTTAGGATGAGAGCTTGGGATTGTTCAACATTTTCTCTCACACAATACTTGAATACAGTAAACTATCTATGAGCAAGTTAACTTTAAGTTAAGATGCGGCAGTTGTTCAAGTGGATCACAACAGCCTTCAGTTGTTAAGTTACCCACTATGCGGTGGCAGATGTCCAATGATATGGATCATCAGGTATTATGGCTGCTTGTTAGAATGAAAGATCCCAATTCGTATCCAGCCATCAACAACGTGAAAAGAATATTGCATTTCTACTTTAATTCGTCTGCCAAGGTGGTTGTTTGTGAGCTTTGCAGGCTTCCACTTTTGGCACAGGTAAATACCGCCTATTATCAAGAAAAAATTCTTCTGACATGAAATAATACGTGGAAGAGATATTAAAAAACCTTGCAACATCTTTAGGCTGTTTGCAGTTCACTGCATGATAGCTCAAATTTAAGAGATTATACAGAAATCTCTGAAGGATTAACAGTAACTGTTAGCTAAATTTTCCTTTGCAAAAATGCAATAAGAGCATTGCAATCACTTATATGATTAATTTTGAATTACAGATCCATCTCTTATGAGAACGTATTGCTCCAGATTAATTGATATGCCTTTGAAAGGATTTTTGTAATTTTTAATAGACTTTGATGTTATTATATTATATGTGAAATAGTGAAAGTAATATGATAATGGAAATCATGCCCATAATATTTACCGTTTCTGTTTGCCAATAAGTGTCTACAATGGGGCACCTTCCTTCTCCGACCACTCTGTGGTACCAGAACCATGCGTCTCTATTTATAGGTTCACCTACCGATCCTAAAACCCTCAGACTGCTTCTGTCGTGCCTGTGAAATTACAATATAACCATTGGAAAAATGCGCATAAGAAATATAGGAAAGCTTTTATTGTATGAATGCATTACAACCTATAGTGAAGTGAATTGCATTACCTTGTTACGAAGCTGTCATCATACCGCATGAGAGTCCTGATGGCCGTTGGTGCCGTGTAGAAATGCGTGACTCTGTGCTTTTCCACTATTTCCCAATAACGGCCGGGATCTGGATAGGCTGGTACTCCTTCATACTGAAATTGAAGTTAACTTTGGCGATAAAAATATTGCGCCAAAATATGATTAGCAATAAGAATATGATACCAATCTGCGTTTATTTATCTCTTCTTACAGTAGTAATAATTATAATAATTTAATAATAGTTATTAAATTTAATAAATTTATTCATTTATAATGAGTTTGGTAATTGTGTTGACTTTGAAAAACTAACGAAATCAATTTAAACAAACTTATTGTTCGTATTCAACTCATTCTTTCAATTTACCTGCATATATATAAGGTATTTCAATATAATGAAGTTTTTAATCAGTATGAAATGAAAAAAAGATAGGAAGCCAAAATTACTTCTTTTTATACTTTGTTTTATTATATTACTAGCAATGAGAATCAAACCAAGATTTTATTCCGCTCTGGAAATAAAATCTGAAAATTCATGTTTTTTTTTTTTTTTTTTTTTTTTTTTTTTTCCTTTTTTAAAATAAATTTCACAATTGCTGGGTAACTAAATCTACTAATTTAATTGCCTTAAGTTTAAACTTTGTATGCATAATTTTGCTCATTCAATTCTTTTTATATTATTTCTATTTAAAATTTCAATCGATATTATCTTAATGATGTAATTGATATCTTATTTACAGAATGAAGTTTAGAATAACACTTCTCATTTAAAATTTGGATCACTCTTTACGTCTTAGGTTATATTAATACGTTATAAACTTCGAAAGATTTTGAATGAACAAGGAAAAAATTAATTTCTATAAATTACATTGATATAAACTGTAGTAAAGATTCATTAACTTATTATATGAAAATCATACAATAGGTAGGATTTTGTCTATTATGTAAATATCTTATCACAAAAAAGTAAAATTAAGATAATTTTTTTGAAAACAAATAGCTTAAAAGTAATGCAAAGGTTTTTTAGTAAAACAGAAGGTTAAAGTTATATCGTTAAAGTAAAACCCTAAGAATAAATTTGCATCAATGTAGACATGTGGAGGCGTTAATTTTTGTTTGTTGTGTTACTTTTGATTTTTTTGCCTTAATCTTGAATTGGCATATATTTTAGTTTAGAGAACACTACGAGTTTTATGAAAAATAAAATCAGCCCTTTTTATGATAATGAAGTCATTTTCATTTCAAAGATAAAATACCTTGATCGTCAAAATATTTGTGGAAACTTTTGAGCAGAACAGGCAGAAACCTATTTGAAATATTCCAACAATATTATAGAATATTTTTCCAGTTTTAGTGGTAACAAATACTATTGTAATTATTCAGTGATAGTTAATGGTTCAAGATTTTTAGGATGTCTTGAAAATTATTAAACAAAAAGAAACTAATGTATAATTTTCTTATGCAGATTACTTATTATTATATTATTTTACTAAGGTTTTAAAAGAGGGAAATAAGATCTAAATTGCAAAAAAATGAGACTTGGACAATTCCACTATATATCATACTGCTATCTCATTCATTATTTTCTTAATTTTTTTCTGATTCAGCAAATATTCTTTTCGATGTCTAATTTGTTACCAGGCACTTAGAAAATTTGATTTGTTCGTCCTCTACAATCATTCTGCAAATAAGGGCTGATTAAACAGGTATACAACTCAACTCAAATCAAAATTGACTCCGAATTATATTGAAGAGGAATGTCTGAGGTGGAACTCAAACTTACACAAATTCACCACTAGAGGGCTCACTACTTTGTTACAAACACAGCAACATCCAGAAGGTCACATATATCTTTATCATTCATTTACTAATTATTAGCAGATATTTAATCTCAGTAACGTTCTCACATTGTAGTAGTAAAAATTAATCTCAAAATAAAATAACTCGATTGGAATTTTCTAGAAGCTTTATTTGTATGTCCACAGAAAGCTTTTCAAATTTTACTTCAATGGAAGTCAAGGGAAAAATGCATAAAGAAAAAGATTATGAAGTAACAAATCTGATTAACGTTATTTGTATCATTGACTAATTTACAGCAAAAATTTGATTTTTTTTTAGGACATACCATGTACGGGGGAAATATTTTTTTGATTTTCTTTTTTAACAATTCCAATATATATATTCTTTTTATATACTTACAAGTATACAGGTAGCGGCATTCAGCAGAGAACCGTACACTATGTACGTATGTCCCGTTAACCACCCGATGTCACCAGTGCAAAAGAAAACGTCGCCTGGAAAGTAGTCGAAAACTAACTTGAAAGACACTGCCCCATACACCATATAAGCTCCAGTTGTGTGGACGCACCCTTTAGGTGTCCCCGTTGATCCGCTGCAAAGAAAGATTTTATTTGAAGCCAATGTATGGAAGGAAAAATCAAGATTTCACAATAAAAACAAAAAATTTTAATAAAAAGGTAAGGAATATTTAAAATTTTTATAAATATGCAAATAAAACGAAAACAGTTATGGTGTTTTTGACTTTTTTCCCCACAATATTTATCAGAGTACATATTGAGAATAACGCGTGTTGTGACCCAGTATAAAAAAATAGTCCTAATGTGGATCATGCATGTAGTAAGAGGCTACTAAAATAAGTACCCAGGGGTATAGCTTGGTACACTGTCTCTAGGGAATATATCACGGGATCGGTTTTCCAGGTTGGAGATTGGGCATAGAATTGACGCTCCTATCATGAAAAAAAAATCACTTGTTACAAAATCAAACAAAATCCAAAGCGATATATACCCGACTGCCTAAAGTAGATCCATTATGAACCCGAACTAAAGACTCTGCGTATCGACACATAGAAGATTCATACTTTGTAAGATTTTTAAAGTAAAAAATTGGAAGAGTATCAAAATGGAAGATGGTCTGGAAATCAATACTTAAAAATTATCTGCAGTTTTTTAAACATATCATGTGCTTTGTAATGGAAAGCTAGAAATGTACATTAAAAGGATATCACATTACCTCGTATAAAGAGTAAAAAGGGTGTGTTCAGCATCGACCCAAACAGGATCACAAGACTCTGAAGCCTTCTCCATCTCATCTTGCCACCAACAATCAATATCAGGATGCCATTGTACCTGATTGAGGGGAAGCAAAAAATAGTTTATTAGTAATACACCAAATATAAATCATAAAGATATAATTTTACTTAATTAAATATTACTCTGACAAGATAATTAAATATTTCAGTTATAGATTTTTAGACAAAAACTTAAAAATTTCGATTCAGTACAGTCTGTTCTAACATAAGAATAACTCCCGTCTAGAAGTCTGATTGCTGGCGGTTTCTATATTATATTTACGAGAACTGTCTATTTCAAATAGAAGTTAAGGATGAAATGAATTGATGATCTTTGTAAAATTCTAAATACTACCCCAATACCTCATGCTATTCTCTGATTTGAAGTATAAAATGTGAGTGTATTTTTATTGTCAGTAGTCACACAAGTTAGTTTCGTTTTGTTTTTTAATATGTAATTTCATAAAAATTATATAAAATATATTTTTAATCATAAAACACTTTTCTACTCTAGCAAATAAATAAAAAAGTCATTGTGTTATTATAATCATTTAAATTTGGTCATTAATAATTTAGTTATCAATAATCAGGTTATGAAAATATTTGGCTTGAAAAGCTTTATATTATGTTCATTAATTTTTTTCATTACATCAAATTTAGATTTAATTCGTGAATTTTTAGTAATATATAACTAAACATTTTTCAAAAAGAAAAATTAAAGTAACCAAAAGCGCCATCAAGCTCCAAAATAGGCACCTTCCCCAATGAAATTAGATCAGGTTTTGTTTCTTCGATTACAGACAATTTGACGGGAGCTATTATTACATTAAACAGTATTTATGAATCACAAAACTATTATTATAACTATTTTAACAAAATGAACTAATCTTTACTTAAACTATGTATGAGTTTATCACTGAACAATAAAAATATAAATTATCTAAAAAATACTGCTTGATTTATCCTTAAGAACTTAGTTTCAAATAAGAATCAAATGATCAAAAAATGTATCCCATAAAAATAATTTTAGTTTTAGTTTCTTTTAAAAACAATTTTCTGACCCTCTGTAAATTAGTTCTTTATTGCTAATGTTACGCTTTAGTTAATAATGTGTATACGGGAATGGTAATGAATTATGTTTAATCTCTCTAAGGTAATCCACATAACTTACATCAATGTTGTACCCATTGATAACTCTCTCATTTCGCCGGTTTCTGCTCACTCGTCGTTGCGTTGACAATAAATTCATTTGATGGCTGACGACAATAACAGCAGACACTGTATGATTTCTAAAAACAATATCATTTTATTCAAAATTTCAAACATTTTATAAACAGAGAATTTTTTTTTATAAACGAACATTATCTCTATTTAAAGACGTTTGCATCAATATCATAAAATGATCATTTTAATGAAAGAAATATCACATTAACTTAAGAGAATTTGTGAAAAATTTCTAGTTTTATTTAGACTTTTTGAATAAAAATAATTTTGTGCCTTGTACTTTTCAGGTATGACGGTATTTTTTATAAGATTTAATATAAAATACTTCGAATGTTTTAAAAACCATATTATTTAAAATATTATAAATAATCTTCAACGAAGAATAAATAAAATAAATTTTTTTTGACAAGTTTTGAATATTTGAATTTATTTTAGA
>JAPDSC010050489.1:189071-206740 GCA_026290005.1 Latrodectus geometricus | reverse complement strand
AGGTCAACGGCCACAGCTGGATACCTCGCCCCCGCAAAACAAGGACCGTGAAAAATAATAACAGAAGAGTCTCTCAACGCAATGATTAAGTAGTTTATATAAGAAGTATCTCTCTTATTAACATATAGAGTCGATATTTTTTTAATCTCTCTTGTTAACATATAACATCGATATGATAAAAAAAAGATTTAAATTGTGAAGAATAGAAATTCTTGTACGTGAGAAATTAAATATCAATGTTCTAGTTTTTTCTAAAATTTAAATTTGCAAATTAAAAAAAAAATTAAATTGTGAAGAATAGAAATTCTTGATTTGAATCGATGTTTTGAAAACCGGATTACTACTTTCCTCCTGCTGTCTTTCCCCGCCGATGGCCAAAGACGGCGGCGCTGCCGACCAACCCCCGAAGGGTCTCCGACCTCATTCACCGGACTTAGCCGGCAACGATATGGATACTTCGACTATGCCTAGTGAAAGTGGAGATAACCAAATGGATATGACTGTGGATTCTATACAAATTGCCTCACCAGG
Source organism: Latrodectus geometricus (assembly GCA_026290005.1). Classification (NCBI taxonomy): domain Eukaryota; kingdom Metazoa; phylum Arthropoda; class Arachnida; order Araneae; family Theridiidae; genus Latrodectus; species Latrodectus geometricus. Next base: position 206,209 of record JAPDSC010050489.1, on the reverse strand, counting down.
ATTACCTGTAAACATCCATGACTTAAATAGTTTTCCTCCGCTGGATAATAGTGCCGCCGATGTTAACCCTAGAGAAGTACACGTGCGTGCGTTGCCCGGCCCAAAAAGCCTTTCTCAGGGCCATCAAGTGTGCTTAACTTCAAATAATAGTATTGTGCCAACTAAGATAGGACCACCTGCCATCAAATCCCTTGTGCCAAAGCTAGACGAATATTTGTATATTGATCCAGCAATTCCGATCACCAAGATAGCCAGATGTGAATACCTCAGAGAGCTAATCAAAAACAGTGAACTTCTGGAGGCATTTGCTACAACGCAAAAACGAGTGATGGAAACCATTGAATCTATGACTCCTGAGTATAATACCGACTCTAGCTGGATTCTTACGAACCAACTTTACCAACATGCATTCAACTACAGCCAACAGTTAAGGGGTAAGTACTCCCAATTGGGATACTGTTACATATCTAATTGTAATTTGCATGGTGATGGAAATGTATCTAAAAATAATATTAATAATTCTGATAAAACAAATGGCCATAATGCCATCCCTGTTTCAAGACAGGCAACCTCAGACATGGGTCTTGCCACAATTGCTAAAAATAAACATTCCATTAAAAAATAGTAGTAAAAACAGTAAGAGTAAAAAATTACATAATTTTTCTAATGTCAAAAATATTCATCCCATTGCCAAAAATAATATCAATACTAATGTAAACTCCTCCGATTCTGAGGATATTGATAACAGTATACTTAGTAAAAATGTATCAAGTGTTGTAAATAATAATAACAAAACTGAATATAATGAAAATAATGTTAGTAATACTTGTAATGAAAATGTATTTCCTATGTCTATTCCTATAGATTTTGATGTTAATGTACCTGCCAATGCTATTTATTATCCACAATATGCGAATATTGAAACTACAAAATCAGATACCACACCAAGCACCCATGACGTTTGCTGTCCAGGCCTGTGCATGGATTTGAGTCGATCTCACACCTTAAAAAGAAGTAACATATCTGATACAGATGAGGATGGCTTTACTAAACCAAAAAGAACGGCAATCGTAAAACAGTCCCCACAACAAATTCCTGTTAAAGTAAACAACAAATTTGACAGCTTAAATATCAACCTGGTCAACAACTCACAAGGAAACCCCATTCCTAACAACAATCAACCCCCCAATGCCAACCCTTCTAAATCCAACCCTAAAATACCCTACATCCTTGTTAAATTTGAGAACAACTTTAATGACACAATTAAGCACCTAAAAACAAATTTTGATAATAATGTTTCAGCCAAATTAAGCGGCGAATATCTCAAAGTATTTACCTCCTCTATAGACGCACACAGAACCATTACTAAATACCTAACCGAAAACAACATAGAATGCTTAATAATTAAAACTGGTAATGAAAAACCAATCAAAGCAGTCTTGAAAGGCATACCCCCAGTAACACCCCCAGAACTTGTTAAGGAAGAGCTAGAAGACCGGGGATTTGTGATCGAAAACGTTGTAGTAATGAAAAAACAACGCAGACTTGAACCCATAGCCTGCTTCCTAGTCACACTTTCCCCCAATGAAATTGCACCAAACATTTTTGAAATCAAAGACATTTTAAATCTAATAGTAACAGTTGAAAAATATGTTAACAAAAAACCTATTCAATATTACAACTGCCAAGGCTACGGTCATAACTCCTCGGTCTGCTTTCTTAAACCAAACTGTGTAAAGTGCGGTGCCAGACACATGTCAAGAGAATGCTCCCATGGAAAAATGGAAGTCCCCAAATGTTGTAATTGCGGGCAAAATCACACAGCATCATACGGAGGGTGCCCTAAAAATCCTATTAATAAAAATAAAAAAAAATCCCTCTAACACCAATATTAAAACTAACTTAGTAAAACCTAATATATCATTTGCCAACATAACGAAAACAAACATCTCTCAGGACAAGGTAACAACCCAAACTCAACAAACTCCCTCCCCAAGTCAACTCCCCCCTCAGGACTTTAGCGGAATCCAAATCTTCCAAGAAATTATGAAACTCATTAAGCAAATAAATATTATACTACAAGCATTCCCAACCCTGCTTCAAATTGTCCCACTTCTGGAAAAAACTCCGCATCCTATAGAAAAGATGCACCTTTTATTTAAAGCATTAAGTGTAAACAACCAAGAAAATAATGAATAGCAAACTCATAAAAAATTTAAAATTAATGTATTGGAACTCCAATGGAGTCATCAACAAAATTACTGAATCGAAATATTTTATTGCAGTACAAAATCCAGATATTGTTCAAATTACAACGTGTACAGGAACGATAGAAACAATGGAAAAGGTGGTACTGCTATTCTAATTAAATCAAAAATCCCGCACTCTCCTATTCATTACTTCAGGAACGAACTAATTCGTAAAAACTTAGCCTTTCCAACAGTCACACAATACATTAAATAATTGGCTTTCAGATTCTATGATAAATTACAAAACATCGGCAATATTGAAATCCAAGCCCTGGACAATTACAGCCCATACGACCTTAAAAACTTCCACAGGCCTAGATCCGTACTGAGGCTTTCCCCTAAATTCTAAATTTTCACCACCTTCTTATTTAATTCTTCAATTTACTCTTTTTGCGAATTTGTAAATGCCACCACCTCGTGGACCTAGCCAAAATTATTAAAATAAAAATAAATTAATAAACAAAAAATTAGATGATCTCTGTTTTTTTTTTTTTTTTTTTTTTTTTTTTTTTTGCTAAAATGCAGGAACCTTCTGCGTGGTTCCATTGTAAATACTTGTTTGTATCATTGTATTATTTTATATATTCCAATTGTAAAAAAATTTTTTTTTCTTGTTATTTTTCTAAAATGCATTGTAAACTTTTAAATGCTTCTATCTCTTATAATTTGTTTCCTATCATTCTATCACCATGCAATTGTATCCCGGGAGTACTTCCCATTTGGTAGTCTTTACTGTGTTATTTATCAATTCAACCTAGGTAGACTCAAAGTCAACTTTATATGCTCCACAAGATATTATGATAGAGGTCAACGGCGAAAAGCTGGATACCTCGCCTCCTCAACATATGGACCAAAGCAAAGATAATCTTATCAGAATCCTCTTTAAAAACAGTGGACTTTTGGCAAGTCCACAGTTGGTGTATTTAACGATAGTTAGCGAAAACGTCTGTTAATTTGAATATATTATTTAATGACTGCTTCAAAGGTAGCTTTAATTTGAAGTGTAAGAATTGCAATTCTAAAAAATTATGTATTTTTAAATATGACTTATCCATATTTTAAAACCACCAGGGGTATATGATAAAACTTCTAATATTAGAGGCGATAGCATTTAGAAGTAATGAGACAGAAACTTAAATATATCATTTATTTATACCTAATGCTAAGCATAATAATTTAAACCAAGAAATTTTTGAAACACTTTAAGTTTTACATTATAATTTCAATCAAATTATATTTCTGTATTTCTCTAGTATAATTGAAAAAGTAATTGTTTTTAGAGAATATTCCACTGAAATTGCAAAACACATGAAAATTACGAGCAACATGTAGAAATATTAAAAATAAAAAAAAAAAAAACATTTAGAGACAAGATTAAAACTTAAGAAAAATGTTTGATAATATCTAACTATTCAATATTTTTCTAACACTTGTTTGCGTTTAAATATTACAACTTTCCCACAAAAAAATTGCTTAGTAATCATTCATTAAACACAAGAAATATTCATTGAAAGGAAAGAAGCGTTAATTTTCTTCCTTTTTTTTACATTAGCATTAGACTAAAATATTATACTTTAAAAACAGCGTCTTTTAGATAATCCGTCATTAAATAATACCAGATTCAAATTTAATTACATGCATTTTCAAACAGTGTCTATGAATTAAAACTTTTATTTTTCAAGTTCGGATAAGTAAAACCAATTTTAATTGCTCTCAGTAATTTTTCTTTAATTCTTAAAAATTATAAAACTTTAATGGAATTAAGTAGCTTTTAATTTTTTGCAAATATCTTAGAATTATTCTTTCAGTTTTGATTGTGTTCAGGTAACAATCATTGAATTATATTACCACAATAAAGCTAAACTTGTAAAACACATTGCTAAGTTCTATGAGACATATCAATATTTTATTGAGTCATCTGATTTCCAAGCAGTTTGAAAAATATAAATCAAGCATTATTATTTTTTGAACAATGTGTACACATTTCCCTATTTTTTAATAAATTTGTCCTGTTTCAAATACAATTACAGTTTTTTTTTTATTTTGCAAGAAATGTGTGTGATCCTGAATAATTTATGAAACCATGAATATTCTAAATTTTGAATGTAATTCATTTTTGGAGCCTTACGTGTAGACTCTGTTTGACGGAGCACCCATAGCTAGAAGATTGACTTGACGCGTCGCCTGCTAGCTTTAGATGAGCATAATGGTCTGGACTTTACATCTAAGGTGGCCCTACCAGGAGTTAACTCTCAATGACCCAGACCAACCAGAGTCACACACTCACCATGATGAGGCAGCCACAAGGACTGGAGGACTCTCGTTGAAGATAATTTATTGGGCATCAAGGGATTCTAGTGAACTACACATAGCAGAAGTAAAAAGTATAAGATGAGAATAACCAAACAGGAAAAGGCATTCATATCATGAGTCCAGATGGAAACCTAGAAATAAAAGTTAGAAATGCTGACGTTTACTCTGTTTTTAGAATCGAACTAATTGCTATTGTAATAAGTCTTAAGACCATACTTGTTGAAAAACGATATGGTGTAATTTGGATTCTATCAGACTGCAAGAGTAGAATTCATCATCAAAAGGATTGGAGTGATGCGGATGACATAACTACCATTTCCAAACTGGACATGTTTAAATAGATTTCCATTTTTCGGACTGTACATCTGAAATAGATTCCCTTGCATTTCGATATTTATTGAAAAAAAAAGGTTGCAGATAAACTGGATAAGGGAATTGCAGAAGCCACAACTTCTTCCCCTATCAAGACATTTTAACAAATATATACAATAAGGAAAATTTCAACAAGATTAAATGGCAAATCCCTGTAAGCAAAGAATCGTACACAAAAACTAGCCTTTGTTGTTCGTTAGGATTCACTTGCGACCAAAAGGGTCAGACTGCTCTTTTCAGATGTGCTGGTGGCCACTTGAGGGGGCTTCGTTTCTATAAGGGCAGAAGATTTTACCAATTCCAAACAAGTGCACTTCAGAAAATTCTTTTCTGAATCATATTGTAGACTGTCTTCAACTTTCCCGTGATTACTTAATAAGAAATCCTGTAATGTTTTTCAACATTTTAAGGGTTGATAATATCATGAACCTTGTCTTACAGTCTCTAGACATGAAGGATATAAAACAATAACAACATTTTGAATTCCGTTTCATGATATTTCCAAGAAAGTTTGTCTCAAAACTAATAACATGCAATTATAAAACGGACAAATATAGAAATATTTTTTTAGATATTTTTAAGATATTTAAACTCATGTATTTTCTAATTTTTGATATAAACACATTTCATTTTCCTCTAAAAATAAATACCTTGATTTTTTTAATCATAATAAATTATAGCTTATTATAACCATTATTTTTTTAACACATTTTGCTTAGTTTCTTTTAAAATGTTAAGAACTTTTTTTAAAATTTCCATTACACTAAAAGCATAATATTTCGTCATTCAAATAGGCATTCATGAATTTTTTATTGAACGTTTTATCGTAAACTAGATTTGCATTTTGCAAAGAAAACCATAATTTTTTATTGTAGATGATTATTATGACGATGGTAATATAGAAAAGACACATGCGATGTATAGATTACTGTCACTTATCTTATGAACGATTTTTGTTAATACATTTAACGTCTTAAAATCATGCCCTGTGCTATTGTCATGATTTTACGCTGTAAATCATATAAATGAAAATAAAAAACAATCACATCGTCATCCTTAGAGTCAGAAGGATACTTTCTTGTATTCTTATGTAATATATACTACCAATATAATTATACAAACTTTTAATACTTAATTCGAAGTGTATCGTATATCGGAGTATTCAAAATACAATACATAGCTTTTTGAAGACAGTGGGTTTTTTACAATATTCGCTGTTGGTGTATTTAATGGTAGCTAATAGAAACGTCTTCTAATTTGAACTATTTAAAAATGTATTATTCATTGAATATTAAAAAGCTGCTGAACTAGTAACTTTACCACATTATTCTTCATATTAATCTAGTAAAGATACATGTGTTTTATAAATAATTGTCCTATGAAAGATTTTGGAAAATTAATCTAATGTATTGAAATCTTATTAAAATTATATATATTAGGTTGTGGAAAAAGAAATCCATAATTTTTACGTGAACTTTATGTAACTTCTTTTGGATTCACTTTGCAAAAAGGTTGTTTTGTAAAAAAGTTTAAAACAGCTAAAAATTGCTGAAATGCGGTTAACTTCGATCATTTTTGATATTTTATAGACATTTTCGATGATGCTGTATCCACATGCGAGGTGTATCTCTAACATAAAAAATACCCGAACAGAATCGACGAAACAAAAATTGTACGTAACTGACTGTTACAGTCCTATATAGGACGATAAACACCTTTCATAATTTTAGCCACCCGGCTATCCTTTTCGCCGTAACAAGAGAAAAACGAAAATGTATCGAATTTTCTGTTTGTTGTCTTCCATTTTTAAAACCTTGTACTCGTAACTGCATTAATCAAACAAAAACCGCAAGATGATATTTTAGTGTCAAATGTCACCTTTCCAACGAGCAAAAATTTGAAATTGTTTGATAGATATCTTACGATATATCGATCACTACAGACGTCTTCCGAAAAAAATAATAGATTACTTTTTCCTTTTAGATTTAATATATATATGTATATGTTATTCTGTGCCTATTAGTAGATGTTTCCTGGACGTCATATGTTCTGGTCAAAATTTCACGCTGTATGCCTTCTATAAATGAAAATAAAACTCAGACTCATCGTCGTCCTTAGAGTCAGAAAGATACTTTCTTGTATTCATATGTAATGCATACTACCAATATAATTATAAAAACTTTTGTTACTTAATTCGAAGTGTATCGAAGTGTATTTCCTGATGTGAAAAATAATTAGAGTATTCAACACTTAATTATGGTGTATGATATCTGTTTTTTAGTTTTTAATTGGATAAATAAGCAACACGATATTAAAGCATTTCATTTTACGAAACTTAAAATTTGAAACTTTTAAATTATTAATATGTAAAGTAACACACACATTATACAAAAATATGTGGATAAATACGCGACTGGCCTTTAAATTGCTACACCAAGAAGGCGACATGCTACAGACTTGAAATTATTACGAAAGGAAGAAGGTGCTGTGATATGCAAATGATTAGCTTTTCATAGCAATCAGACAAATCAGGCACCAGTAGCGACACCTAAATTGTGTTTAAATGAGGAAATTGTTCAGCCGGTTCCTCATACACAAATTGCATTTGAGCGTTGTTGTCTGGTGAAAAGTTGTTGTGATGCCTCGTATAAGAAGGAGAAATGCGTACCAGAACGTTTCTGACTTTTATAAAGGTCGAATTGTAGCGTACCGGGATTGCGGTTTATCTTATCGCAGTATTGCTTATTTATCTATATTATCGGTTTATCTTATCGCGTCGGTAGAGATCCAATGACTGTTAGCAGAATATGGAATTGATGGGTTCAGGACGATAATACGGAACGCCATGCGGGATCTCAACGGCCACCTATTACTAGCAGCTAAGAAGACAGGCATATTATCCGAATGGCCATAATGGATCGTGCAACCATGTCACGAGCCGTGAGTCAAGAAACGGGGTCGTTTGGAAGACAACAAGTGTCTGCATGAATAGTTCGACGACGTTTGCAGCAGCATGGACTCTCAGCTCGGAGACCATGGTTGCGGTTTCCCTTGACGCTGCGTCATAGACAAGAGTGCCTTCAATGGTGTGATCAATGACGAACCTGGGCGCATGAATGGCGAGACGTCATCTTTTCAGATGAATCCAGGCTCTGTGTACAGCATCATGATGGTCGCATCCCGGCATTGTGGTGAACGCACACTGGCAGTATGCATTCATCATCGTTATACTGGCCCATCACCTGGCGTGATGGTATGGGGTGCCATTGGATACACGTCTCGGTCACCTCTTATTGGCATTGACGGTGCGTTGAACAGTGCCCGTTACATTTCTGATGTGTTACCACCTATGGATCTACCCTTTATTCGAGCCCTGCGAAACCCTACGTTTCAGCAAGATAATGCCCGACCACATGTTGCCGGTTTTGTACGGACCTTCCTTGATACGGAACATGTTCGGCTGTTACCCTGGCCAGCATGTTCTCCAGATCTTTTACCAATAGAAAACGTCTGGTCAATGGTTGCCGAGCGACTGTCTCGTCACCAAACGCCAGTCACTACGGTTGATGAACTGTGGCATCGTGTTGAAGCTGCATGGGCATCTGTACCTATACATGCAATAAAATCTCTGTTTGACTCAATGACCAGACGTATAACTGCTGTTATTACTGCCAGAGGTGGTTGTTCTGGGTACTGATTTCTCAGGATCTATCCAGCTAAAAGTTTTGAAAATTTAATCACTTGTTATTTATAGTATAATATATTTGTCCAATAAATATCATTTTGTTATCTGAAATTCTTCCTGGTGTAGCAATTTTAATGGCCAGTAGTATATATATATATATATATATATATATATATATATATATATATATATACACCTAAGTCTGTTTTTACACGGTAGATTGGTTCCAGAAGAAGCCGTGTAAACAAAAAACATGTAGAAAAAGACATTGATCTTATACAAAAATGGGTGATTTGTTCCTAATCTCTAAAACCTATTAAAATTAGTGAAAAACAAGAATTTTTATGAACAAGAATTCATGTTTATTTTATTAAATCAAATATATAATGCTTATTTTCACAAGCATAGTAATTAATGATAAAAAAGATATGCACTCTAATCTTAAAAGTAATATAAATTAAATGTACCAAGAGCAGTTGAGCCTTCTCCATTTCGAAGGCGATCTAAAATTTTAATCTTGGTTTCCAAAGAAATTGCCTTCCGTTTTAGTTTTATATCTGACATTTCCTTTTAGGGATACATAAAATATTTAACAAAATTAAAAAACATAAATAAAATAAATACAAAATATTTTTTGGCTTACCTTTTACCTTAATGCGTTAAAATTAAATTTAATGGAAAATCAAATTTGCCTGCAAAAAATTTCTTTACCAAACACGTCTTATTGCATTGACAGTTCACAAAATATTAACACGTTTCAATTGCTCTGACCAGTAAATTTTATTGTATGCACATAAAGGGAATTCCCCTACTTGTTTGTACGCGCTAAAGGGGAATTCACTTAAATCTTTAAGCTAGTGTTCGCAAACTATCGATACTATCGATGGTTTCAGACTTTTTTCTTTCATAAATACTTTTTTGTGATATGAACATACTTCGCAAAAATTAAATTTGACAAAAAAAAATTTAAGTACATAAAATTTCAAATCGTGCTAAATGGAATAAAATCGTGTAAAAAAATTAAAAATATTCAATTTTCAAACCGTGTTATATCAAAACCGTGTACAAAAAGACTGTGTAAAAACAGACTTAGGTGTATATATATATGCCTATCTATAGATGTTTCATGGATTAATATTATTCTGCTGTAAATTTTACATAAATGAAAATATATAACAGACACATATATGGTCATCCTTAGAGACAGAAGGATACTTTCTTGTATTCTCATGTGTAATATATACAATGTGTAATATCTACATTTTGTGGATAATTAGCTTGAGCATAGTGAATTATATTAAAATTATTATTAAAATTTGAATTTATGGATTTTGGTTTAAGATAGTCAGAAAAAGAAGGGTCAAAAATATATTTTTAAAGATTCATGAAAAATTAAATTATTTACATGCTGCAAAGCAAATGATTACATCAAATTATTTTTGTGAGGTTTACATTTACTTCCGCTGATTTCTTACTGTGCATTTACAGCAATATCAGATTAAATTTTATCGAAGTCTGAAATTTTATACAAAGAAATTAATTAGGATATAATATCAGGGAAAAGTTGTTAAGCGCGTAAAGTTGTATTTAATGATTTTATTGTTATATTTCTGATATTAATAAAGATTAAATAAGCCAAATTCTTATAAAATTTTTAATTTTCATAAGTGATCAGTGGGTTAATTTGCATTTGAAAATTTGCTTCATAAATTACTTTATAGAGTAAAGATGTATTCTAAGAACCCAATAGTTTCATTTCATGCAATAAAGTTTGGGCTATAAGCATATTGATTACTAATATTGTCTATAACAAATACAAACAAAACAAACTATTTTGTATTATAGAATTATTTCTTCAAAAATAGTTTCTGCTTAAATTTTACACATCAAATTTTATCGACACTAGTAGTTACATTGTGTTATTTAAATGTAGAGATTTTTTAAGAGAGTTTGATTCATATTAGATAATAGAGAGAAGTAAATTTCCCAAGTGATACATAATTAAAATAATCAACAATAGGTAAATATAATTAATATACAATCTCTACATTTAATAGATATCGATATTAAAACTTTCTTTGTCTTTTCCAAAAAATAATATCTTTCATTTAAAAACTTTATATAATATTGTATTATTCATTAAATTGTTATTGTAGAATAGTAAATTTCTGCAGTTGAATGTCTGACGTTAATTATTGTTTTCTATCATTGAAATCTGAAACAATAATATTGAATTAAGATTCATTTACAAAATAACTGGTATTAAAATAATGATCCCAGATTGAATGTATAATTTAATTTTTAAGGCTTATAATTGAAAAACTCTTTAAATTTTTACCTTAAGGCAATTTATTAAAGATTTATTAAAACAACATTGATTTATAATTTTAAATAAACATATTGTTCATTAGTAATTTACTTCAAAAACGGATACGAGTAAGCATTCCAAGCATTTTTTCATATTTTTATATTTATTTGGACATCAGATAAAAAAAATGTTCATTAGATAATATTTTAATTTTCAATTATGTCACTCCTTAATTTTGAAATATATAATTTAAAATGTAAAACAGTGGTCAAAACCAATTTTCATTTTCTATATACTAATACTTTCTAATTTAAAGGCATAAATAAATATTATATATACCAAGTGTTCCAACAATAAAACTTTTATTAATTGGTACTATATTCCAAGCTGTGATGTAAGTTGGTTTTTCATGTGTTAACATGAACTATTTCTTCAGTGTTTTCATATAAGATTGATTAATGTTGAAACGTTCTTTGTAATCTCGTGAAGATAAGCTGAAACTTATCATTGTAGGATTGAAGATATTCTAATACCAAAAAGTAACAGCAAACAGAAGTGAAATTTATTATCATAGTCATCTTCAATCACCACACAATATCACAATATCATGAAATATCTTTCTGTTAGGTATTAGTAACTTTAAAGTAAATAACACAGTCATTGTATGAATCCTAAATAAAAATCACATGTGATAGAAACATTTTTATTGCTGCCATTCTTAACTTAGTATACTGTCATAATATTTTTTACAATTTCTTTTTATCTGTTAAGGATATAATTGAATTTTCAATGCTTAATAAAGAAATTCTAAATTTTTAACACATTTTAAAATAAAATGTCTCCAATATCATTTATTAAGCTGTAGATACTTTTATAAATTACTGTATTTCCAATGTAAGCATTTTTGATAAATAAAAAATATACATAATCATTAAGCCAGTGCATATTTGGATTAAAATGCACAAAAACCAACTTATTTTGTACCAATGCCTTCTAACAAAATGACATAAGTTAGTATTGTTCCAAGTGTTCCAAGTATGAAACTTCTATTAATTGGTGCTATTTTCCAAGCTGTCATGCAAATTGGTTTTTCAACCGTTGCCATGAACTGTTTCTCTAATCTTCTCAAATAAGATGGATTCATATTGAAAAAGTTCCTCGTCGTCTCACAAAGGTCAGTAGACGCTTCAAAAACAAGAGTTGCTGATACTCCAATCCCCAAAAAAAACTGCAAGCCTGATATTAAATTTAATATCACGATTGATGTTATCACCGAATTTCGAAATATTTCTGTGTTATTTATCGTGGCAATTCCAAAGTAAATGGAGCATGCACTGTATAACATCGAAATTAAAATCAAACGTGATAACTCAGAATCCACTTTTACAGCTACCAATCTTAAAGTTGTATAATTGAATAATATTTTTTCAAAATTTTTATCCGTTGAAGATGTAATTGAAATTTTAAAACTTATTATAGAATTCCTAATTTTGTAGCATACATTAAAATAAAATATCGCAAATATCAATTGCGGGGTAAAAAAGAAAACACTAACTGATATTGGATATGTTAAGCTGTATAATATGACGTAAAATGTTTCATTCTTTAGATTTCCAAAGAGAGATGTAAACATTTTAGAAGAATAATATATATACATGATCAACAAACCAATACATATATGTATTATAACACTTGAAAAAATCCATATTATAAACCATTTAGCTCTAAATAAATTCTTCATAGTTGGAAACTGTTGAAGAACAACTGAAATATGTTCCAATTTTTGGTAACGTGTAAATATATTAATTCTATGGAGCCAAGCAATAACAATAAGAGTTAAATTAGATTTATTGAAGGGAGTATTCCCATGAATATAAAACAGATAAAAATTATTTGAAAAATGTAAAATTATTACCATGATATTTAACATCAATAGAACGCAATTTTTCTTTACTTCGTTATAAAATGCAAAAGCATTGAATATTGCACAATAATGGAACATGTTCAAAATATTTCTGTCTCTTATTGTCGACAGTAGTTTATTAGTTAAAACAGATGATTGTGATACTGATTGAACCATTGTTGTTTTACACAATACTTGCTTAGTTTGAAGAGAATTTGGTTATTTCCAAAACGATCTTTTATAAATGAATGATGGTTCCAACTAAAACTTATTTTCTACAAGGTACAGCAACGAAATTTCTGAACATTAATATATTGAGCATTTTCCTAAACATGGCATCTGAAATATTTTTCTTTACATAAAACTGCTTGATAGCCCACAAACGTAAATTATAAAATATTGTTGCACAATTTATGAAAGAATGCAAATTATTAATAATAGGAAAAAATATTTATCATATATGTCTATTTGATCAGCAAAATGTATTTTGTGGATATATCAAAGTTCAACTTATTTTCTTCTTGAGAATAAGAAAAATGAGCAGAAAAATAAAACAACCAATTGCAAAAGATAAATATACTATTGTAATGGTGTGTTACAAAAACTTATTAAAATTTTCTTATTGATTTGCCCTACATTAATTATTTAGAATACCTCAGCGCGACTACCATAAAAGCTTTCAATAAAACACAATCAATTACTTAGGTCCATATTTTTTTATTAATTTGCATTATTATGCCTTTCCTAATGATTATATCTTGTTATTAGTTTGTATATGCATAGCCTGATAATTAAATTAAAAAGTAATATTCTTCACTTAGTTTCATTTCAATGCAGAACTGATAAATTTTAAAAGGAAACATTAAATCTTAATTATCTGATGAATTTTTAAATGCATTATATGATAATTGCTTACTGTTATTTTAAAAGTATTTTAGTCAATGAAGGAATTATATCCCTATAATCTTTAAAGCAACATAAGAAGCAATTGAAAATATTTCAGTTTTCAAAGATTAATTTTCATTTGTATTTATTTTGCATAGTCACAACTAATGGTTGTTAAGCATATTTTTTCTTTAAATGGTATAAATTTATGAAATATAAGAAATAAACTCTTACTTCTCTAATACTTTTGATTTATAGAATCTATTCTAAGACTTTAGAAACATTTTTCACCTTTATTTTTTTAATTTTTTAATGTTGGTCTAATGCCTCGTAGCAATATTCTTAAGAATATACGAAAATGTATATAAAAATATTTTTAATACTTCAATAAATATATTGCTGTTTCTTAATGTGAAAATATGGGTTTTTAACGGCCACCTTTAACTACAATGAAAATTAAAACAGTCAGTAAGACACACTGTAATTAAATAACGTGTAAACGATTCTGCAGTATTGGCTCCAAAACATCGCATTTTTAAAATAGATTTGGCTTGACATTTCAGGTTAAGAAAAAAATAATTAAAATTAATTAAAATTCAAAGTAATTTATTTTTAATGAAAATATAATACATAAAATATGAATAATCAGTTGTAGTACAACAATGAAAAAGAATTTTATTTTCTTAAGATTTACAGAAATAAATAACTAAAAACTCCCAAGATTATTATGCTATTAAAAAAACTAGCACACACACATATGTATATAATGGATAAAAAGGAGGTGTAAGTTTGGTGTTGCAAAAGTGCCTTTGTGTTTTCTTAATTATAATATGGAGTATGATCCCCCCAAGAAATGCAGCATGTGTGATGTTCTCAAATTATACGGTCTATAATGCTCTCAATTGTGTGTAGGAAGAGCGAGGAGATATATTGTTCTTGATGCATGAAAAAACTATGATCTATTTATTGGGATCTAATTATGAAAAGACTATGACTATCTATGATGCATTAAAGAACTTTCATAATATTTATTATAATAAGGTAAGAGAGGACTTAATTATTTCTTAGATGATGACTCCATATTGAGATCTGGTGGCATCCTTAAAAATTAGGGTTTTCCTTTTGAATTTAAATACCAAATAAGTTTGCAAAGTACTCATAAATTAACAAAATTATTATTTGAATATTACCATACGAAAAACATATATAAACATATTGGTGAGCAGGGTTTGTTTGTCAAATCCGACTAAAATATTAGCCCATTATCGGCAGAGAGATTGCTAGTAAGATAGTCTATGATTGCCAAAAGTAATTTTTCAGCTGATGGACAATCTTCCATCAGAAAGCGTAAATCCACCATTTCTAACATCCGGAGTTGAGTTTTGACGACCATTTCTAATAAATTTAGCTAACAAAAGGGCATTTCTCATAAGATTCATGTGGTGAATATCGTGTAGTAAACTTGGAAAGTGCAACAGGTGTTTTCCCACGAGACATTGGAAAAATTTGTGTATTTCCTTTTAAGGACAACTTGTTAAAAAATTTGATTTAATATATATATATAGTGTAATATTTAGTATTATTTATTGTTTGTAAATATTGTGTAATTTAGTTGCAAATATTGTATGCTTCAATTATGCAAATAAGTTGGTAAATCATGTATTAACTAAGTCTTTTAAATTTATGGTGAACGCGACTATGAAACATTTTAAGTATATCAAGAAAATAAAATATTAAGTTAAAAAAATTAAAAACTCTCTTAAATTTATGTTACATTTTTTTTCGAAAATGATATTTTCATCTTACGTAAGAAAATTTGCATGCTTAAAAAAGAATTTTTTTTAAAAAAATTATAAATCACGAAAAACAGCTTTTCTTAACAGGTTTCAATTAAATTAGCTTTAATAATCTATAAACATAATCATCTTTTTCAATCTGTCTAAAAATTTCTCTTCATAAAATGCATTTTAAGAAGATTTGCTGTTTTTTTGTTGCGTTTGAAAAGCTTTGTTTTATTTATCATTATAATCCCTAATCTTTCATCCCTTTCCAAATATCTTTTTACATCCATATCTTTCAAATCAAATTTATCACTAAATATTACTTGCAATTGATGAACATGTTTTATTTGAATACATCAGAAATTGAAGATGATGTATTCCATGGAATCTAAAAGACTTTATATTGGATCACGGACTTATATTCTTTCTTGTATTTGGTAGTGATAATGACTTTTTATGTTATACAGCTAAATATTTAGTAAGTAGCTTTCTGGGAGATCAATCGAGATAGATATGATCGATCATTTAGAGACTTCGTCATTTTTGTTTATTTTTCTTTGGAAATATATTGCCCTATATTATGAATCATATCATACAAAAATGAATTACAATTCATGCTTTTTATATAACTTTTAAATACAAACTTAGATAATAAAAAAATACGAAGAAACACATTGATATGTAATAAATGCAAATTCTTTTAAGTTATAACTTATAAATCAAATTGCTTACACAAATTTTATTTTTTAAGTTTCGTTTTGAAATTACTGTAGAAGGCATAACATTATCATGAAGACAGATATGATACAACAGTTTTAATATTGAATATAACTAAAACCTTAATCATATTGGTTGTTATATATAACTTAAAATATTTTTCACATTAGTAATAGAATTTTATGTGGATTTATTGTATTTTTATTGTATTTATAAGGCAAGAATGTGTAGTAATTACTGTAACGTAAAATTGAACTTGGACTTTAAGTATTGATATAATTCTGCAACACATCTTCGATCAAGTAGACTTTGAATATAATTTAACGAAAAATGAAAAAGAGCAAAGTATGGTCAAAACTTTTGATTTCAAATGGCTTTTGGTTGAGTAAACCTTTTAGATAGATAACAATAAACATTATAGTGCATTGACATGAGGAGGCTACTGGATCTGAGGAGTCTGGCAGTATTTCATAGTAAAATGATTATTTGCATTCGAATGTTTTAATTTAATTGTAGCGCTTGATGCATCGCAAAACATGTATCTTTAGTTTATTAACAATTAATATTATTATTAAATTAATTCAGGAAGGATAGTACGCATATATTTTACGATAGTACGCATATATATAAAAGGCTCCTAAAAAATTCAGCTCTCGTCGAATTCGTTTAAACTCCTAACAAATTCAGAAAAATGATTTAATGCAAAAGCTAAATAACTTTACTCGTTTTGGAAACAATTCAAAGATAAACACAACAAAGTCATTTACCCACAGAAGAAAAGTTTAGGCCTGCAAGCATTATTATGGACGTAGTACAGAAATTGAAAGCTGCATGTGACATCGAAAGATGTCTAGTTCTGCTGAAAATTACAAGAATGTATTAATCTATCTCGGAAACATTTTTGTAGATATAAGTAACGTTTTAA
>JAPDSC010050489.1:152172-175317 GCA_026290005.1 Latrodectus geometricus | reverse complement strand
AAAGAAATGGTATATATATATATATATATATATATATATATATATATATATATATATATGTTTTTCCTAAAATTGTAAGTGTGACTAAAACTTAATATTCAGAAACAAGGAATTATTATAAATCAGCACAGTTTACAACAATATGAGTAATTTCAAAATTTGCTATAAAGTCTTTCACCCTTTTGACTTTTGATTATACTTTTTTAATTGATGTCTAAAATTAATGAGTTTTTTTTTTATTGGTTTGTAATATTACAATATTTTTTTCCTCCTAAAGGTTATTTGAACATTAAAATGTATTTAAAATATATTCTAAATTACTGTGAATATTTAAATACGTGAATGACTGCAGTGGAAACTGAATATGTTTATATGTATTCTCGAATATTCTTAAGAATGTTTCTACGAGACATACGATCAACATACCTGAATAAAAAGAAATTTTATTAGATTCAATAGCATTAGAGAAATACATTAATGACTTATATTTCATAAATTTAAACCATTTAAAGATAAAAAATATATTTTGCGTAAAAACAAATAGTTTTATATGTCTAATCAATCTTTTATTATTAATTTTAAAATTAAAATAAATATATTAATAAAACTGAGAAATATTTAATTATATTTTGTACTGCTTTATAAATAATGCTGTTAATAAATGCAAGTGGTAAGAATCTCTTTATTGATTAAAATATTTTTTAAAATAATTGTAAATACTTTTGATATAATACATTTTAAAAGATATCATAAATATTTAATGTTTTCATTTAAATTTATTACTTCTTCACTGAAATGAAACTAAGTGAACAAAATTCATTTTTAAATAAATAATGTGAATATACAAACTAATAGGAAGAGGTAAATATTTGTAATGGCATGGTAATGTAACTTTTATAAATGAAATCTAAGGTCCTAAGTAATTGACTGCGTTTTGTTGAAAGCTTTTATGGTACTTCACGTCCAAGATGTCCTAAATATATAATAGAAGGAAAATCAATAAAAAATTCTTTTTATGTTTTTGCAATAAAAAATCACTATACTAAATTTAACTTTTGCAATAGCTTGTTTATTCAATAAAGAAATTAGTTAAACATAGTTATAGCATGCAAATACATTTCATTGACCAAATGTATAACAGTGATGTGTATAAAATAGGGTTTTCTCTAAATAAAAACTACGTCCATGCGCACTTCACTCCATATATAAATAATTTGGCTTCTTTCACAAATAGAAGAATAGGGTTTTATAATTTACTCTTAGGCTATCCATGTAGAGCAGAGAGAAAGATTTTCATTTAAAGAAATGTTCTTCAAAATGTGTCGAGTTTAGGAAAAGGGTCAATATATTAAAGTTTCAAGTTTAATACCTGTGTTGCTTAGTAGAATTATAAAAGGACGTTTAGAATTATCCAGAATTTTTCAAACTAAGAAATAATTGTGTAAAACAACAATGGTTCGATCTGTACCCCAATTATATTCGTCAACTAGTACATTGTTGTGGATACCAAGAGACAGAGATATTTTGAACATGTTTCATTATTGTGGTATTTTCGATGGCTCTACACTTTCTCTCGTAGTTAAGAAAAATTGTTTGCTACTAATGTTAAATCTCATGGTAATAATTCTACATTTTTCAACAAATTTTTGTCTCTTCTATATTCAAGGGTATAATCCATTCAGTAAGTCTAATTTATGTCTTCTTGTTTTTGCTTGGCTCTTGAGAATTAATATTTGCACACGTTACCAAAAATTGAAACATATTTCATTGGTTCTTCAACAATTTCCAATGAAGAAGAATTTATTTAAGGCTAGATGGTTTATCATATGGACTGTCTCATGCATCTTAACCCAAATAGGTACTGGCATATTGATCATGTATATTTTATATTCATCAAAAATGCTTACATTTTTCTTCGGAAATCTAGAACATGCAATAATTTATAAAAGTATCTACAGCTTAATATATCCAGTATTATTTACTATTACATTATTCCTCCCGCAGGTGATATTGGCAGCATTTTATTTTAATGTGTGCTACAAAATAAGAAATTCATTAATACATATTAAAAATTCAATTATATCTTTAACAGATAAAAAAATTAGGAAAATGTTATTACATTATACTATACTAAGACAAGCAGCTTATAAAGTTGATTCCGAAATATCACGTTTGATTTTGATTTCGATTTTATACGACGCCTGTGTTATCTACTTTGGAGTTGCCGTAATAAATAACAGAAAAATATTTGAAAAGGTGGTGATAGCATTGACCGTGCTATTAAATGTCATTTCTTGCTTGCTGTTATTTTTAGGGATTACAGTATCAGCCGCTCTTGTTTATGAAGCTTCTACAGACCTTTATGAGAAGACGAGGAACGTTTTCAATATGAATCACTCTTATTTGAAAACACTAGAGAAACAGTTCATGGCAACAGTGGAAAAACCAATATGCATGACTGCTTGGAACATAGTACCAATTAATAGAAGTTTTATTGTTGGAACACTTGGAACAATATTTACTTATGCCATTTTATTAGAAAATATTGGTGCAAAATAAGTTGGTTTTTTAGTTATGAATCATTGTTTCACATTCGAAATTATATTAGTAAAAATTAAGTAGTCACATAATTAAAATTTAAAAATCTATTTTACAA
The DNA here is from genome assembly GCA_026290005.1 of Latrodectus geometricus. NCBI lineage: Eukaryota > Metazoa > Arthropoda > Arachnida > Araneae > Theridiidae > Latrodectus > Latrodectus geometricus. The sequence goes on along the minus strand of JAPDSC010050489.1, from coordinate 172,661 downwards.
TTAACCTTTTTTTAAATGATACACAAAAATATATATTAAAATAAGGAAATACACGACTTGCCTACTATTTCCTATTTTTCTGTAAATTTTTAAGAAACAATTTGTATATTTATCTTAATATGATTAGTTTCATTTCAATAATTCTCGAATAATTACTTTAAGATATTAATTTATACAGTTTTTTAATAATTATTAAGAATTTGATTAAACATAGTTTATTACATTCTGCTTTAAATAATTTATTACATTCTTAAATCAAAAGTTATTGTTGCAGATTCAATGATTGAAAAGAATCATAAATGTAAAGTATTCAACTTCAGAAATGTACTTTTCTGTGCTCATAATTTAATGAATAAAAAAATTACATTAATGTTTCTAATGAAAAACTTGGCTGGGGAAGGAAAAACATGTTTACATGTTAATGTAGCCAAATCTTGTAAAAAAATGTTAGGTAATCTTAATTATGTTTACTTATTGTTCATATTTTACTTTTTTTAACTTAATTTCTTCCTATTTACAATATGATTATTTCTTAAATACTTGAAACAGTGTATTTATTTGAATGATAAAATATAGCTATGAGTGCAGATGATAAAATGATATTCAAAATATGAATTGAAAATATTTTCGCAGGAATATTGTTATAATGTAAGTTAGTATTATTTTAATTGCATTCTAAATTGATAATATCAGTAATTACAAAGTTTACAAATCAATGCTTTATTGCATGAAATCAAGTCAGATTTTCTTAATACACCTTTATTTTGTACCATATTAAGCATGCTTTCAAATGCAATTTAGCTTTTAAATCCATTGTAAGAATTAAGATGTTTAATATCAAATTTTTTAAAAAAATAAATAATATCATTAATATTGAAAACCAATATCAAATACAAAACTCTCAGTTAAATTATGATGCACAAATTTATGCTCTTCGTTTATTAATCGAATATAATATCTAATGTATTTCTTTCTATAATATCTCAAGCATTCATAAAATTTAAATCAAGTATCATAAATAGTGCAATTCTAGAAAGCATTAGCCGTACTCGAAAAATAATAATACAAAACCAGTAAATATTTGATAAAGCTCATCAGTCACTCATGTACTGGTCACTTGTAAAAATAACCAAAAAAAAAAAAAAAAAGAATTCTTCGAAAACCGCAGGTGTTCAATGCGTGGGAGAGCTGAGCGGAAGTCAAGTGGCGACAACAATACTAGTTTGCTTTTGCAATAAGTCTGCTTTGTTAAACACTGCTTGAATTTATATAAAAATAACAAAAGCAGAAAGGATGGAAATTAGATGTATTTTAGATTCTGATAGTTTTATTTGTTATTTTTTAAAAACGTGTCATTCAAATTGATAATAAAATGAAAGACAAATAAAATAAAAATACCTGGAATATCAAGTGTGTATATTATGGAAAAATATGCAATAAATGCTGAAGTTTCAAACTCTAATGGAGGGCTGCACTCTTTACACGTGAGTCTATGTTTATCCTCGAAAGCGAGCTGGTTTTTTTTTTTTTTTTTTTTTTTTTTTTTTTTTTTTTTTTTTGGAATAGAACTTGGAACTTGTTTTTAACCATTAAACATCCGTAAAAAGATGTATATGGACCAGGCAGTGTCTGTGTATGGGGTGGTAACTCTTTGGGTACACTCTCAGATCTCCATGTCTTTTCCTGTCGATATGTTAATACTCACACATGATGCCATGTTTGATGCCCTTATGCTGGGGCAATAGGTGATGGTTTCCTAATAGGATGATAATGCGAGATCACACACGGTTCTCAACGTGGATGCTTATCTTAAACACGAAACAACATCGCCCATGCTTGGGTCACCATAATCAAAAGAACTTAAGATTAAGCATATTTGGGACGCTCTCATAGTTCATGTCGCTGCTGTCAGTGGTCTTCCGAGGAACCTAGCCAAGCGTACAACAATTTTGGAAAAGCAATAGCTTAAAAAAAAAGCAAAAGCCGCTCTTCCTACACACAATTGTGAGAGCATTATAGACCTTATAATTGATAGCATCACATATCGCTATACGTGCTGCATTTCTCGGGGAGGGGGTCATACACCATATTAAGTAAACATAAAGGCACATCTGATGTACCAAACTTATACTTCTCATTTGTTCGTTTTAAACATATGCATATTTTTTGATAGCATAATTATCTGGGGAATTTTTAGATATTTTATTTCTGTAAATCTTTAGAAAATGATATTCATTTTTATTGTTGTGCTATATCTGATTATTTTTATTTTAGTTATTACATTTTCATTAAAAATAAATTATTTTTAATTATTTTTTAATTAATTTTATACTTAACCTCAAATTTCATGCCAAATCTATTTTAAAAATGCGATGATTTGGAGCCAACACTGCATCATCGTTAACATGTTACTATTTATTGCGTTATTCCTTAATGGCTGATTTACATTTTATTATAGTTACAGGCTGCTCTTAGAAACCTAAATTTTCACATTAAGAAATAGCAATATTTTTATTGAAGTATTAAAAATATTTTTATATACAATCTCGTATATTCTTACGAATGTTTAATCAGACATTAGATCAACATTCAAAAATAAAAAAGAAAGGTGAAAGTTGATTCCAAAGTCTTAGGAAATTTTATTAGATTCTATAAATGAAAAGTATTAGGAAAGTCAGTTTATGTCTTATATTTCGAAAATTTCTACCATTTAAAGAAAAAAATATTTTGCTTAACAACAACTAGTTGTTGTTATGCAAAACGACAACAAATAAAAAGTAATGTTTGGAAACTGACATATTTTCAATTGCGTCTTATGTTGTTTTTAAAAGTTACTAGGGATATAAATCCATTTATTGATTAAAATACGTTGAAAATAACTGTAAGTAATTATCATATAATGCATTTAATCACTAGTCAGATAATTAAGATATAATATTTCCTTTTAAATACAGTAGTTCTGCATTGAAATGAAACTAAGCCAAAAAATATTTTTTTAATTGAATAATAATGCTAAAAAACCAATAATATTCCTATAAACTAAATAATCATGCTATAGAAACTAATACAAAGATATAATCATTAGTGAAGGCATAATAATGCAGATTTATAAAATAATCGACTTTGATTTACAGATAGCGTTATTGGTAGGCGCGCTGAGGTTTCCTAAATAATTAATGTAGGGATATTCGAAAATCAATAAAAAAATTTTAATAAGTTTTTGTAACACAATATCACTATTGTATATTTATCTTTCGCAATTGGTTGTTTTATTTTTCTACTCATTTTTCTCAGTCTCAAGAAGAAAATAATTTAAAATTTGTTATATCAACAAAGTACTTTTTGTTGATAAAATAGACATCTACGAAAAATATTATTTGCTAAGAATAAAAATATACATAAGAGTGTATTTTTTTCATATATAAATAATTTGCACTCTTTCATATATAGTGTAACACTATTTTCGAATTTACGGTTGTGGTTCTATCAAGCAGTTTTATGTAAAGAAAATATCTCACATACCATATTTAGGAAAGTGCTCAATATATTAAATTTCAGAAATTCCGTTGCTTTACCTTGTAGAAAGTACGTTTTATTTGAAACCTTCATTCCGTTATAAAAATGTTCTGGAAATATCCAAAGGTTTTTAAAACTAATCAAGTATTGGGTAGAACAACAATCGTTCAGTCTGTATCACAATCAGCTGCTTTAACCAATAAACCTCAATCTACAATAAGAGAAAGAAAGATTTTGAACATGTTCCAATATTGTGCAATATTCAATGTTTTGGCATTTTATAAAGAAGTAAAGAAAAATTGCGTTCTATTGATGATAAATATCATGGTAATAATTTTACATTTTTCAAATAATTTTTATCTGTTTTATATTCATGGGAATACTCCATTCAATAAATCTAATTTAACTCTGATTATTATTGCTTGGCTCTATAGAATTAACATTTTCACACTTTACGAAAAATTGGAACATATTTCATTTGCTCTTCAACAGTTTCCAACTAAGAAGGATTTACTTAAGACTAAATGGTTTATGATATGGATTATTCCAAGTGTTATAATACATATATGTCTTTCTTTGTTGGTCATGTATACAATATATTCTTCTAAAATAATTACATCTCTCTTTGAAAATCTAAAGCATGAAACATTTTATATCATATTATATAGCATAACATTTCCAATATCAAATATTACTTTACTTATTACTCCGCAAGTGATATTTGCGATATTTTATTTTTATGTATGCTACAAAATTAGATACTCAATAATGGGTTTTAAAAAATCAATTACATCTTCAACGGATAAAAACTTTGAGGAAATATTATTAAAATATACAATGTTGAGATTAGCAGCAGTAAAAATGGATTCTGTGTTATCACGTTTGAGTTTAATTTCGATGTTATACAGTGCATGTTCTATTTACTTTGGAATTACCGTGATAAAAAACAAAGGAATGTTTGGAAATTTGGTGAGAACATCAACTGTGATATTAATTTTAATTAATGGCTTGCTGTCCTTTTTAGGGATTTCAGTATCAGCCACTCTTGTTTATGAAGCTTCTACTGATCTTTGTGAGACGACGAGAAACTTTTTCAATATGAATCCATCTTCCTTGAGAAGATTAGAGAACCAGTTCATGGAGACAGTTGAGAAACAAATTTACATGACAGCTTGGAAAATAGTACCAATTAATAGAAGTTTTATACTTGGAACACTTGGAACAATACTAACTTATGTCATTTTGTTAGAAAGTATTGATACAAAATAAGTTGTATTTTGTTGATATGAATCATTGTTTCTTAATGCAAATTTACTCGTTAAGAATTATGCAGTAGCATAATTAAATGTCTCTTATCTAATGAAGTTCTTTTGTGACATACTAAAATACATAAAATTGTGTAGAAACATATGACATGTTTAATGTAAATGGCTAAGGAACCGTATGATTATTCAACAATTTGTGATTTTAATTTTTCCAATAATTCTAAATTAATGCTCAGAAGATGTTATTTTTTACACATTTTTTAATAATAAGTATTAAATATTCTATTATATCTTCAGTTAAGAACCATACTCCATTCGTTCTTCAACAGTTCACATGGAAGGTTTCATGCATCTTAACCCAAGTATGTACTGGCTTATTCATCGTGTATATTTTTTATTTATCAAAAATACTTTAATTTCTCTTTCTAAATCTAGAAGATGCAACGAAAGTATCTACAGCTTAAAAAGAGATACTGGGGATTATTTATTTTAATATATGCAAAAAAAAATTAGAATTTCCTCATTAAGCGCTTAAAATTCAATGAGACTTTCAACATATAACAAAAAAAAAATGGAAAAATATAATGTCAGCATACTAAGTTAAAACTGGCAGCAGTAAAAAGGAGTCTATCACGTTTGATTTTTATTTGGACTTTATACGATGCCTATGTTATTTAATTTGGAGTTGACGTATTAAATAACAGAGAAATATTTTAAGACTTGGTGATACCATTGACTGTGATATTAAATGTCATTTCTTGCTTGCTGTTACTTTTAGAGATTACAGTATCAACCACTCTTGTATATGAAATTTCTGCTGTTCTTTGTGAGACGACAAAGAAGTTCTTTAACATAAATCAATCTTATTTGAAAATACTAAAGAAATAGTTCATGTCAACAGCTAAAAAACCAATATACATGACTCTTGGAACATAGTACCTATTAATAGAAGTTTTATTGTAGGAACACTTGGAGCAACATTTATTTACTTCTTTCAATTAGAAAGTATTGTTAGAAAATAAATTGGTATTGTTAAGGAGTCATATAATTAAAAATTAAAATATTCTCTTATGAACCTTTTTTGTATGTGATATACAAAAATATATAAAAATATGAAGAAATCCATGAAATCCTTACTCGTATCCATATTTAAAGTAAATTACGAAGGAACAATATGTTTATTTAAAATTATAAAATTAATGTTGTTTTAATAAATATTGAATAAATTGTCTTAAAATAATAATAATAGGAGTTTTTCAATAAGAAGCATGAAAAATTAAATTATACCTTCAATCTACGATCATTATTTTAATAATAATTATTATTTAAATGATCCTTAATTCAAAATTATTGTTTCAGATTTCAATGATAGAAAACAATAATTAACGTTACACATTCAACTGCTGAAATTTACTATTCTACAATAAGAATTTAAGGAATAAAGAAATATTACATTAAGTTTTCAAATGATAGTATATTTTTTGGAAAGGAGAAAGCAAGTTTTGATATTACTGTTGACTATTTACTGTTGATAGTGTATTTTAATTATGTTTACCAATTGTTGATTATTGTAACTATGTATCATTTGGGAAATTTACTTCTCCTTAATATTTAATATCATAATTACTCTAATTCTTAAAGAAAATTTCTACATTAAAATGACACCATATAGTTATAAATGTCAATAAAATTTGATATGTAAAATTTAAACAACAGATCTTTTTGAAGGAATATAAAATAGTTTGTTTTGTTTGTATTTAAGATTGACATTATTTATAATCAATATGCTTATAACAAAAAATCCATTGCATGAAATCAAGAGATTGGGTCCTCATAATACATCTTTACTTTGTAAAGTAGCCTATGTAGCATTCTTACTCTATTCTAGCATTCTTACTGTAGCATTCTTACTGAACCTATTTTTTTATCTGATATAGAAAAATATATATATATAACTATGCAGAAATGCATGAAATGCTTACTCATATCCATTTTTAAATTAAATTACTAAGGAACAATATGTTTATTTAACATTATAAAATTAATGTTGCTTTAATAATTATTAAATAAATTGTCTTAAAGTAATAGTTTTAAGAGATTTTCAGTAAGAATCATTAAAAATTGAATTATACATTCAATCTGGGATCATTATTGTAATAACAGTTATTTTTTAAATGAATCTTAATTCAATATTATTGTTTCAGACTCCAATAATTGAAAACAATAATTAGCGTTACACATTCAATAGCAGAAATTTATTATTCTACAATAACAATAAATGAATAAAGCAACATCATATAAAGTTTTCAAATGAAAGATTCTTTTTGGAAAAGTGAAAACAAGTTTTCGTATTGATGTCTATTAATTATATATTAATTATGTATACTTATTGTTGATTATTTTAATTATGTATCACTTGGTAAATTTACTTCTCCCTATTATTTAACATAAATCAAATTCTAATAAAAAAGTTCTACATTTAAATGACATCATTTAACTTTGAGTTTGGATAAAATTTGATATGTAAAATTTAAACTGAAACTATTTTTGAAGGAATAATGTAGTAATATATAATAGTGTGATTTGTTTTTATTTGAGATTTAGATTATTATAATCAATATGCTTATAGCCCAAAATTTATTCCATAAAATCAAGAGATTATGTCTTTATAATACATCTTTATTCTGTAGAGTAGTCTATGAAGCATACTTTGAAATGAAAATTAGCTTACTGGTTGTTTTGAAAAAAAAAATAATGGAAATTTTTCTTTAAGCACATATTTAATTATTAATATCAGAAATACAGCAATAAAATTATTATATACAACATTAATTACGTTCCTAATCTTTTGCCCTGATATTATATACAACATTAATTACTTTCCTAATCTTTTGCCCTGATATTATATCCTAATTAATTTCTTTGTATAAAATTCCAATCATTGATAAAATTTAATCTGATATTGCTGTAAATACACAGTAAGAAATCAGTGGATGTAAATGTAAACCTTATAAAAATAATTTGATGAACTCATTTGGTTTGCAGCATTTAAATCATTTGATTTTTAGGGAATAGTTAAAAATGTTTTTAATCGTTCCTTTTAATACTATCTTGAACAAAAATAAATGAATTCTAATTTTAAATATTAACAATTCGCAATATTCATTGATTGCTGAATTTCTTCAGGTAATGTCAACATAGAGGAATTTAATTTTATAATAAATACAAAATAATATCTTTAGATTATAAAGTATTATTCACAGAACTACTTACCAAGTAATTCTGTGAATAATACTTTATAATCTATAATTAAATATAAAAATAAATCAAATAATAGTAAAAATGATAATTTTTTAACAGAAATTTTGATATAAAGATACTGTTATTTTAAAATTTATTTACGTACCCATATTTTATTATAGAAAATAATGGCAAGTAATTTGTTTGAAAGTTTTAAAATTCTACGGAAAATTCTATCTAGGTTACAAATTTGAAACAATTTATTTGTATACAAATTACAAATTTTTCTCCTGAAAATAAATAGCTCATGAAAAAATTTAAATATGGGATTCACTATAGAATACGAATTATTGACTGCTAAATTTAATATTAGATCGATATTTTTATTGCATGCATCATTTTTATAAACAGAATTCTCTTTTAGAGTATACCATAAATTCAATAATAAATCCATTATAATTATTATAATTTATCTGTGGTGCGTGTATATAATATTGAACTCTATCTATTTAGAATGTCATTTCTACAAACGAGTATTAAGATAACAACAAATAGTTTTTTTATAGTTCCCAATGCACAAGCTAGTTATCAGTAAAATATAGAAAATAATATTTGAGCGATGACATTTACGAATAAATTTTCTTCATGGTTACTTTTCTTTTTTAAATTTATTGTTAAATAATAATTTCATCGCAAAAAAAAAAATAAATAAATATAATAAAAAATTATTCAACCCGATTATTAGTGATTCATTGTGTGAACTTAAATTATAATGAAGTCAACAAGTTTAAAAAATGTTTATTTGCAACACGAAATTAGACCATTTCTTTCAGTTAGAAAATACGCCTCTCCCCATGATAGTATTTAAAATAAACAAGTGTTCTAGTCTAAATAAAAATAATTTTTATTAAAACCTATAGATTTTGTATAAAAACATTTATTTTTTCATAAAACATTAAAATGGAATACATGTATTTTGATACAGTATTTTATAAATGATTTTTATACGTGTTTATATTACGTTTTTGTAAAAGTTTTAGATATTTTTTTCAAAAAAATATAAAACCCAGGCATTTTTATATTTTATATTATTGCCATATATTTTAATATTTAATAATAAAAACAATAATTCGTCATTTTTTTTGTATCATATAATTTGAATTATCTTTACTCTGTTATAGAATTTAACAAATTTTGATTGTATATTTTCACTTCATTAATAAACAACATTAATGATAATTGTATATAATATAACAAAAACACATAACTTTATTAAAATACTTTGAAAAATATTCAGATCTGTCATTTACAACTTTGAATCTCGAATCACTTTTGTATTATACAAAATTCTGTACTATTATAAAAGTTAAAGAATGCAAAGCAGATTTCAACAATAAAACTTTATCTTCATATTTTAAAACGTGTAAAATATTTAATAAGCCACTTTTAAGAAACGAATTGCGGAAACTCTTCCATTCTTTTTGCTTCAGTCTTGCATCCATTAGCCTTCCAACATTTACGACAAACTCCATATTTATTTTTACCACATACGTCTGTTTGAACCGTAATTAAGTTTGAGAATAACTATTACTCATTATTTCCAGCATATATTAACACAAAAAAAATTCAAATTATAATTATATTATCATTTTCTCCTAAATTTCTAATCATAAGAAATTACTTTTATCATTTTTACTGCTATAAAGGTTAGCATTTTTTTTATATATTATAAAATAAAAACAGATGGTTATATTAAATCTCAATAGAAACTAATTTCCCACCATAAATAAATATTTCACCAATCAGTGACACATAAAATATATGATGCTATTAATAATGTTTGTGTCGTAGCACTTATGTAGTAAACAGTGATAAAATAATATTGAATTAAATTTCATTACATTGCACTATTATTCGATCACATTCGTTTTTGGCTAATAATGCCTTTTTTTACATAATTCAAATTTCTTCTTCTCGTCATCTTATGTGTATTAAATTTTAACATCCACTTCTATATAAAAAGCAACTACTTTAAAGTAACGAAAATATTTTTAAATAACGAAATCATGAAATAGTTGCGTGAGCCATATTTTTAAATCACTGGTATAGGTGCAGTCACCAGGGGTTCTCTTGCTCTTGAAAACATTAAACGGGATCAATCAGTGTTTACTTATATTTTTAGTGTGCACTTTAAAACTAGAATTCTCTGGGGAGGATTTATAATTTGAAGTTTGCACCATGGATTTTATTGAGATAGTTTCTCCTGAATACAAGCTTGCTTGTCTGAGGCTGACTAGGCAGGACCTTATTGACAATCCACTTTTAGTTTTGAAGTTATTTAAAGGTGCACAGTTTCTTGGACTTGATTTAGTTACTCTAATCTCGGGGATGTGCAACAACACAACAACGTTTTTAAACACAAATCAAACTTGTGACGCCTGGTATCGACACAAAATTTTAAAGGAAAAAAAAAGACAATGGGTAAATCTTTAATGAAAAAATGACTAATCTTCGTCTTTTGTAAAGTAAAAGTTGGTAAATCAAAACGAATGTATGTAAAAACAATGTATGTATGCAACTTTTTAATGATATCCAGGGATTAAATAAATGAAAACACATTTAAAAATATTCAAAACAATGTATCGATTTATATTATTTTTTTTACAAAATGCTTTTCTCGGCTTATTTGTGCAATTGTATATTTTCAAAATGTAATTTTCTGATAAAAATTATAAATTACAAAGTATATTTTTACTAAACATTTAATAAAAGGAAATAGCATTAATAATCTAATAATATAATCTTCTCTTTCATTTTGTCTGAAATATCTATAGAAAAAATGTATTCTATGAAGATTTATTGTTTTTAGAAAATATAAGCTGTGTTTTTGATCATTATAACCCATAAGTTTTCCTTCCTTTGAGATACATCTTCTTACAACCATTTCCTTCAGAGTTCTATTGATGAATAGATATTACCTGCAATTGATAAACATAGCTTCATTGATTACATCAGAATTGACTTTACATTAGATTATGGACTTTTCTTTCTTTACCTTGTATCATCTAGTGACGTAGGCTATTTGTATCATGCAGCTAAAATATTTAGTCAGCAGTTTTGTGGGAGATCATCAGAGACATGATCGATCATTTTTGTTAGAATTTGTTATTTTTATGTGCTTTTATTTTTCACTTGGTATAATATTATTCGATTTTATATATATTATCATACAAATATGATACTTTTATTACCACTTTATACTATATATATATATATATATATATATATATATATATATATATATATATATATATATATATATATATATATATATATATATTTTATATTCAAATGTTTTCCACTTATATGTCAAATTGCTTACAAATAATTTATTTATTTATAATTTCATAATAAATAATTAATATAAAATAATTTTATAAACAAATAATTTGTTTATTTATTAACTAATTTGGTTTTTTGGAAATATTGTGATTGCAAAGCATAATGATATTTTCTTGAAGCTTAGAGCGATCTAACAGTTTTAATGCTAAATGTAATAAAAAAACCTTATAAATATGCGTAAAAACAGGAAAAAGAACTGAATTTTAAATGGTTTGATCTTATATTGATTTTTATATAACACTTGAGTAAAATGATTTTAGATGGATTTATTACATTCTTATTTAGATTTTAATAAACAATGATAATATTAAAGGTAAAAATGAAGAAACAGAATATTTAAACAATCAGTCACTTTTTGAAGGCATTTCAATTAAAAAATTTGAATTATTGGAAGAATAGTTAATAAATAATGTAATGAAAATTTTCAATCAATGATTTTAATTGATAATAAAAATTATCAACAATAAATGATTGAACTATTTTAAATCGGAAAATTAAATTTTTATTAATTTTTTGTCTATTGTTAATTTTTATGCATTTAAAAAATTTATCCTAAGACTGTAAATATTATATAGATTTTTTTGTTAAATATCTTATTCTTTCAATAAATTTTTAGATTGTATTCACAAATAACGATTAGACAAAGCAATTAGAAACATCTTTTTAATTTCACGTCATTTTTTTAAATTGGAAAAATATATTCTTAGATTTCAGCTTTCATATTTTGCTGATAGTATTTTGTGATTTATTTCTTTTAATTATGTTACTTCAAAATAAATGAAACTTCTAATTTAAATTATAAAAGTAGAAATCAAAACTAATAATTTCCCATAAAATAATCTTAAAAATATGTTACTTTAATGAAACTTTTAAGGTAAATTAACTATAATCATTTATTATAAATTATTTATTATTAATAATTTTTGTGTGCTGTTAGTAGACAAAAATTAATACTTTTTGACTATAACGGTTTATTTGTTAAATATGCTTTATTCATGAATGAAGAAGTATAAATATTGCTTCAAATATAATGTTCATTTTATCAAGGATATAGTAAATGTTCCATGATCATATTGAATACGTAGTTTTGTTTTTGATAATTAACACGGATTTTTAATAATAATTATAAGTATTTTATCACTGCTTATGTTAGTAACATTTTGATTGATTCCTTGAATTAAATATCCTAGATTTTATAATTGCTTTTGGATTCCAGTTGTTCGTATTAGTCTACAGTTTTCTATGTCTTTAATACAATCTCTTAACCTTATAATATAGAATTACATAAGATTGTTTAAGCGTAAGCTATGTTTCATTTTTCAAACGCATCTCATAATTTGTGAAAAACAATGGTGCTTATAGCAAGAAAAATCAGAAATTCTTCATTAAATTGTTTTTTGATTGATAGGAATTAAATCTATTTTTATCTCTATATTGTGAAATATAACTAAAAAATACACAAAACATATTTAAATCAAAATCATGTCTTCAACAATATTTTGATGATATGCTTTGTCATTCTGTACCTTTAATCTCAAATGGTTGACTTCAGAGAGATCAAATTAAAGATTATAAAGATATATAAACTATATAATTATCATGATATGTGATTCAGATACTGCAATTGCCAGTATGTAATTTTCATGAAAAAATCATATTAAAAAGTTGCAATGATGTCAATAAGTATCAAAAAGTATTGTAACAGGGGAGTATTGTTCTATACAAATACATGTGTATCTGTAATGTACGAATGAACTACAGTTCATACATTCCTTTACAGTTGTTTCAGGAAGTGGTTTAAGTCAGGTTAAGGCAAAGTGTGTAGTAAAAACAGTAATGGGAAAATTTAAATATAATTGAAGTATAGATATATAACTTATTAACAAATTTTCCGTCAAGTAGCCTTAACACTTATTATAATGATTTCTTAACACTTCCGTATTAAGAAACTAAATTTTCTTTATACTAGGTTGATCCGTCTTCCTGAAAATATCCTTCTCTTCCAGGAAAAATTCAGAAATTGCTTTTAATTCATAAATACCAGATCTTTAAAAAATTTATTATATTTCCTGGAACAAACATTACAGTAGAATTGATTGTGGTAGTCAATCGTAACAGATTTAGATCAAGTTCGCTCATAAAAAATAAAATTTTGCAGAAAATTTAAATGGGAATTTATTCTATAAAGGTCAATCCAAAACTTTCATTTCATAAAGTACAGGAAAGTTCTTCATTCTTCATTCACAGAGAGAATATAATTTTCATTACGGATTCATCTACAGTTGATGAATACACATTTTACTATATTTTAAATTCTTTATGCTCCTTGACCAATAATTGTAAGTTATTTCCAGATATAAGGATGTGACAACAGTTTTGAGTTTATAATAATATAGTGTTTTGTTTTCTGTGAAGAATTGGCAGCTCTATTTGTTTTTAACATAAGTCTTATATTTCAATACTTGCTGCCAATTAGTGATCCATTTTCTGTACAAATGTTCATGAGTCCGTTTTAACCATGGTTTTGAATTTTTGTGATTAGGGAATTTAATATTCTGTTCAATATAAAACTTGATCAAAGGCGTTAACCTGTATAAAATATCGTTATTAAACGACAAAAGCAAACAAATAATCACATTGCTCCAGTATTATCCGTGAACTGGTCTGCTCCATATCTTTCATTTGGGTAGGTCTGCTTAACCTCTCCGTAACGTTCTCTTTATCATCGGAGACTACGCATCCATTTCTCTATATCTCTATCTCATCGGATTCTTGGTTTTCCCATATCTCATCGAAGTCTTAGGTCTTAATCCATATATCTCGTCGGAGGCTTAGTGTTTTCCTCTGTTCAACTCTTTAACTTTATAGTTGTCTTCATATCCCCTCCCATTTTTTCTATTGGTTATTTTTTGATCATAAAATGAATGCGTAACTTCTAGTCTTTCAAGGAATGGTCAGAAATCTTCCCTCCAAACTCTTGATTGGCCACACACAAATACAAAAGAGTACATCTTTATATTATATAAACCAGCGGTGGACAAACTTTTGGGATCCGGGGTCTACTCCATATTTAAAAAATTGAAGGCGGTTTACCAATGGCAGAGCTAAATTAAAGTACATATTTATTTTCGGTAAGAAGAAAATATGGTAAATTATGTAATTTTTCTAAAAAAAACTTAATATTAATATTTACAAAATAAAAAATTTACTGACGAAAATAATAAAAGTATTCATATACCAAATTACTAATCATCCTATTCACTTCATTTAGTTGAATATTGCAATGTATATCTGCGACAAGTTTATCATATTGTAGCTGGTACGAGCTTATTGAAATACATAAACACGAAATTAAATGTTCATCTATTAAATGCGACCAATATTTGTTTTTTGTTCATTGTTAAAAAAGTATATTCGCAAAGATACCTCGATCCAAAATATGATTTCAAATGCAAAATCAATTTGTAAATATTTGGAAACGTTTCCTCATAAATTAATTTCCAAAAATCAGTATCACTAAATATGTTCTGGATTTAAGAAATATATCGCATCTTAATTTAATGATTTCTTCCTCGACCGTGACTGATGTGATATCTATTAAATGTCCTATTTTTTCAGATACTCCATCGAAGTTGACATTTTCATTAAATAGATATATCATAAAATTGAGTATTACTTTCAACCTAATTAAGTCAACGAATCTTCTTTCCAATTCTTCGAACAAAACAAGTAAGTATTAAGCGAAATCTTCGAATTCTCGGTTTGGGTTATGGATGCACTCTTCCTCCATGTTTTTTAAGTTTCTCAATTCATGTTTTCTTAATTGTGATGCATACCTTCCATTAGTTTTTTTGTAATGTTTTAATCACTCTCATCATGTCCGTTTTAGGTTTTAAATCGTAAACCTTTAATCATAAATCTATAAATCGTAAATCCTTGCACAGTTTGTTTTGGGTTTTAAAGCATAGACTGTAGTAAATTTTTATTTTAAATAATTCATTGATTAAATGTCATAAGTCATAAATTAAATTGTTAATATCCGAGGTCATTATCGGGATGGTCCTAAAATGTCTTCGCGGCCTACCAGTCGACCTTGGTCGACGTCTTGGCCACCCCTGATATAGACCATCAATGTATTTCAAGGGGAAAAGGACCCTGGGATGGAAAACTGCTATAAACTTCAAAGTGCAGGTTTCAGGTGCCACTTTGAAATGTCTAGCTTTATTTTTTTATGACACTTGTCTCATTGTATTACTATTTTTATGTATTTGCTTTCTTTTACATTTTAAACACTACTACCGAGAATAATTGTTATTGAATTCACTGTACCATAAAACATGCGTTTCCTCTCCGGCTCCTTTTATGTAGTTTGCACTAAGACAGCAATCATCTTACAAGTTTAGTTCATTAATTTTGAATGCAATAATTTCGAAACATTCATCAAAACCTTCATTAACCTATCTACATTAACTGAAACATTATAATTTATTTGAAACAAAAAGTATGTTGTTGTTAATGTCAAACATAAATGAATTAAATAAATAAAACATATTTGAAAAATAATATAATTAATAATCTAAAAAAACTGCTTTATTTATATAGGTGTAAACACAATAAAATTAGTCATGAAATATAAGTTTTATTTCGGTAAAAAAATGTTCATTAATTAGTCTGATATTTTCATTTTTAAACCCATGTAGAAAATTATCTCATGTAAATACAAAATATGTCATATACATATATAATTTATAGTAATTAAACACAAAATTAGTTTCATTAAAAAACAGGCCCTGCTCAAAAATTAAGAGAGTAGTTTTTAAAATTAGGAGAGTATTATTATTTTAGGAAAATACCTGTTAAGATTTTCCTAAAATTACAAGTATTATGGAAAATTAAAATTCATTAACAATGTATAATTTTTACATAGAACAAATTACAACAATGGGAATGTTTATGACATCCTATCAGGTTTTTTAAATTTTGAATAATTTTAATTGATATGTTAAATTAAATATGTTTTAGTTAAAATATGTTTTAGGTTGTTAACCATATTACAGTCAATTTTTTGTGCTAAAAATTTAACTTTGACTTGCATTTAAATTTGAGAACCCATACTCTTTTAGACATTTATATACTTGAAGGAGAGAGAGAGAGAAGAGGAGAGAGAGATTGCAGTAGAAAATGAACTAAGTATTTGAACTGAAAGTCTGAGCCCTAACAGTTCTGCTGCCTCTGCTCTGCTGTGCATTTATTTAGTTATTTTGATGTCCCTAAATATTAAAAAAAAAAATCCAATTTATTGTCTTTTATCGGCAAAATTTAATTATTTGTATTTTTATATATGTTTATATTTTTATCAACATTAATTTTATTTTTAACTATATTTAAGTTAGATTTATACTTAACACTGAATATCACAAATCATTTTATTTTAGGCAATTTTTTGAAGTCATCTTATCATCTCTTACGTATTACTTAATTATAATGTATTTTTTTATTGCTGATCTACTTTTTATTATAGATACAGTTGGCTGTTAAAAACCTATATTTTTGCTTCAGGAAACATCACTAATTTTGTATAAGCCTTAGAAATTTTTTTTATACGTACTTCTGAGTATATTTAAGAAAGTTTATATGAAATATGGAATTAACATTGTTAAATAAATTAGAAAGGATAAAAGTAGTTGAAGTTGATAAGGAGTTTTATTAGATTCTATAAATATAAAGCATTTACAAAAAAAAAATTTAAAAAAAAATGCTTATATTTCGTAATTGAAGAAAATATTTCCAATTAGAGTTTTAAGTATCTTATCTTTCTTATTCATTTATATAAAAATTAAAATAAAAATAGTTATTAAACTGAAATATTTTTAATTATATCTTATATTTTTTTGAAGTATGGGTGTTATAATGATATAAACCCCTTCATTGATTAAAAAGTTTTTTAAATAATAATAAATACTTATCATATAATGTATTAAGAAACTCATTAGAAAATTAATATTTAATGTTTCCATTTAAGTTTATCACACTTGAACTTAACTAAGTATACAAAATTAATGTTTAACAAAATAAATTTATAAATTAATAGAAAGAGATAAACAATTATAATGACAAAGTAACGACTTTTATAAATGAAAGTCAAGCGCATAAGCAATTGATCAAATATTATAAATATGCCCTATGTTATGAATTTCCCAAAAGATATGATGGATATTTCAGGTAATAAATCAAAAGACATGATAGATAATCAATCAAAACTTTTTTTAACGTGTTATTGTATTGCAAAATCATTAAAGTGATTGTATCCTCAATAATAGTTTGTATTGTTTAAAACAGTTTGTTAAAATTTTGTTTTATTAAAGAAAATTAAAATACATCGTAATTTGAAAATTAATGTATTAAAGATTTGAATTCAGGATTCGTGTTGCTTCTTTTAATAGAAAATTTGTGACCATGGCAGAAGTATAAAAGATCATTTTGGAAACATACAACATCTTTTCAAATAAAGGAAATCTAGTGTAAAACAACAATGGTACATTCTGTACCACAATTATCTTCCTCAAACAGTAATTTAGTGTCGACACCAAGGGACAGAGATATTTGGAGCTTGTTCCATTATTGTGGGATATTCGAAGCATCTGCATTTTCCCGCGTAGTTAAGAAAAATTGTGCTCTACTAGTGTTAAATCTCGTGGTAATAATTTTACATTTATCAACGAATTTTTATTTGTTCTATACCCATGGGAATAATCCTTTTAGTAAGTCTAATTTATATCTTATTGTTTTTGCTTGGCTCCACAGAATTAATGTTTGCAAACGTTACCTAAAATTGAAACATATTTCATTCATTCTTCAACAGTTTCCAACTAAGAAGAATTTATTTAAGGCAAGATGGTTTATCACATGGATTGTTTCGGGTATCTTAACACAAATATGTATTGGGTTATTAATTATGTATATTTTTTATTCATCTAAGATGCTGACATTTCTCTTTGGAAACCTAGAGCATTCAACAATTTATATAATATTTTACAGCTTATTATATCCAGTATCATTTTGTATTTTGTTATTTCTTCCGCAAGCGGTATTTGCGGCATTTTATTTTAGTGTATGCTACAAAATTAGAACTTCAATAATAACTATTAAAAATTCAATTATATCTCCAACAGATAAAAAAATTGAGAACATTTTATTCAATTATACTGTGTTAAGACAGGCAGCAGTAAAAGTGGATTCTGAATTATCACGTTTCGTTTTAATTTCGACTCTTTACTGTGCGTGTGCTATATACTTTGGAGTTGCCATGATAAATAACACAGAAATATTTGGAGATTTGGTGTTAGCATTAACTGTGATATTAAATGTCATTTCTGGCTTGCAGTACTTTGTAGGGATTTCAGTATCCGCTACTCTTGTTTATGAAGCATCTACTGACCTTTGTGAGACGACGAGGAACTTTTTCAATATGAATCCATCAGTATTGAGAACACTAGAGAACCAGTTCCTGCAAACAGTTGAGAAACCAATTTACATGACTGTTTGGAAAATAGTACCAATTAATAGAAGTTTCATTCTTGGAACACTTGGAACAATATTAACTTATGCCATTTTGTTTGAAAGTATTGGCTCAAAATAAATTGGTTTTATCTCTATGAATCATTCTTGAATAGTAAATCGTATTATTAATAATTACACTTAACCACATAATTAAGTGTACCATATTCCATTGTCACTGTCTCATATCTAATGTTACTGTTTTTAATATTATGTATTAACAATTCAATTATATCTTCAGTTAAGAAGCAATTATTACAGCTCTATTTTAATGATTGTTAAATTAATTTCTGTTCCTTCAGATTCAGTATTTGAAAAATATCTTTAATGTTAAAACTTCAGCTCCTGAAATGTATACTATTCACTATTTTGCAATAATAATTTAAATAATAAAACAAGATTAACTTAATTTTCTAAATAACGACTTGATTTTAGAAATGAAAAATCAATTTTCAATATCGATGTATCTAAACAATAGTTCATGTATTATAATTTTTTATCTTTACCTATTGTTCACTTTTTAGCGTTTCTGTTGGGAAATTTGCTTTTCTTTATTTTATAATATGAGCATTGCTTAGATGGGTAATTAAAAAACCATTTCTTTATTTAAATGATACCCTGTAACTATAAGTGCTGATAATAAACTGATACGCAAAATATAAATTGAAAATATTCTTTTGACTGTATTTTCGATTGACATTATCAATAATTTTTATCTTTTTTACAGCAATATATTTATTGCATGAAATCAACATAGAGTTTTTTAATACTCCTTCAGTCTGAAGTGTAGTCTATTTAGCATACTTTGAAGTTATATTGGCTTGAGACTCTTTTACTAAAATTAAAATTTTTATTATCAAAATTATTCTCAAAACAAATTAAACCATTATTAATATCAGAAATAAAATTCTAAATAAAATTATGCTACACAATTTTATACTCTTTATGCTTTACCCGGATATAATATTCTGAAGCATTTCTTTTCTTATAAAATCACAAATATTCGTAATATTTAATTTAATATTTCTGTATATGCACAGTAGGATTGAGTGAAAGTAAATGAGAACTTTTTGAAGAAACTATATTATTTGCAGCATATAAATCAACCGATATTTATTGAGTAGTTCAAAATACGTTTTTTTATAGTTCCTTAAAGGACCAATTTAAAAAATGTGTTAAGTACTAATTACAAATATCAACAATTAGTATTAATTAAATCATATTTTATTTGTATTCTGTAAAAATGCAAATATTGCTTATATTCATTTACATCATACTACTTTTAGAATAAATTTTATGATCAGGATTGTTTGACGTAATAAAAATCAATTTATTTATACTGATTTATTATTTCCTTATCACAATATTTCAAGTATCTGTATGATGAAGTAAGGAAAACCTTGTTCTCTTAAATAATGTCTTTCTATCAGGAAAGAAACTTCTAGCTAGTTAAAGAAGCTTAGTTTTAACAACATATTTAACAACTGGAATCATTTTCAAAGCATATTT
>JAPDSC010050489.1:122969-146832 GCA_026290005.1 Latrodectus geometricus | reverse complement strand
ATATATATATATATATATATATATATATATATATATATAAGGATTGGTGATTTAGAAGATAAGCCATTTAATGCTACTTTAGTAGTCACTGTAGTCACAAAAGGATTTACAAACTATACGTAATATTTCGAACGTGATGATAAGCATGCCATCATTTGGTGGTGAGGTTACGAAAATCAGGTAAAAACATAATATGCAATATATAACCAATGATTACATTCGAGTATAATATATAAAAATATAACAATAATTTAAAAAATTTAACACCAAATTTTTAAGACAACACTTTTGGAATCATAAGTTATTACTATAATAATCTATGTTAAAATACATGAACTTGAAATTCAATGTTTTTCTTTTTTTATAAGTGATTTCTTTCTTATTCACATTAAAAATAATATAGGTAGTTATCAAAATTTACAAATTTTGAAACATTGTCTACAAACAAGTTCTAAATTTATACATTGATATTTAAAAAAAAATAAAATTAAATTAAATTATATTTTCAAGTTGTTTACATGTAAATGAAATTATATTTTCAAGTTCATCTGTTTCTTACATTTTGATTTATTTTTAGTTTCCCCATTAAAATAATTAATTTATATTAGATTAATTTAAATAAAACATTAAGTTCATAATAGCAGATATTGTACTCTTGAGCATTAAAAATTATATCGAAATAAATAATATTCAGAAATAAATTTATAGAGTGAATTTTAACTGAATGTATAATTTGCAAAAAATAAAAATGTTTTGATGCTTTATCTACATTAGTTACCAAATTTGATGGAATGTCTGATTTTATACATCACAAACATACTGTAAAAAACAATAAGTTCAAATATATTTAAGTGGAAAACCAAAATATCATTTTATTTTGGCAAAATAATTTAATTTTATAGAAAAATTATTTTCTCCAGATTGAAATTTCCACATTCATATATTTTTTTTTTTTTGTTAGAAACAAAAATATTAAAAAGCATTTTTCAATAAAACAAATAAAAGTAAGTGTACAAAGAAATTACAGAATTCTTGGAATTAAAACAATAATTTTTTTATTGTAGTAACAACAGAGTAAAATGTATTTCAAAGATCTTAGATGAAAAATATTTTAAGGCATTTCAAAAACTTCTACCTTGCATATATTGCATAGGGTGTTTGTTTCTTGCATTCAAATATTTATATTCCATAAATGGGGGATGTCAAGTAAGCTCCCTCTTTATCATCATTTTCCAAAGACTCCTTCACATACTTCATTTTTCTTTCTGTACTTCAAAAGAAGTTGCGAAGTAAAAGGAAAAATATTGCCAGCCCTTTACATAACGTTTTGATTTTTCAAGTAGCCCTATTTCTAAAATCACTATCATTGAAGTCCCCTTATCTTTGAACTAACCCACAGGGTATTCTAGCTCATAACGTCAAAGACTTAAAATATCCTGAATATATTTTTAACCCAAGTTTCATACTATACTAAGAGATATAGTTTATATATTATGGTAACTAACTTCTAAAGTTTAATAAGATGCTTTAGATATTGTATTTGGTATTTTAAATTCCTTAAAAGTTAAACAATTTCCCCTTAAATTCATAATATGCATTTTATGGTCGCAAAATTTCAATAGCGTTTACATAGTCTTCATGATTTTCAATACATAAAATTTTCCTCACATATTTTCTATAAAATTTCTAATGAACTGCATAAATGTTTTTAAAATTTATGTGGCTGACTGATTAATGTGACTGACTTTAATGATATTTTTAATGTTTTAAGTATATGTTGGGTTAAAGTTTACGCAATTTTAATCTACAAATAAATTAAAAAAAAAAAAAATAAAAAAAGTAAAAAAAAAAAAAAACAATGAATTAGATTAGTTAAAATCAAAATAAATTTTCCACTTATATTTATTTTAAATTGTAGTTTTATATTTACTATATTTTATTTCCAGTGTATTATTTTAATTTAATCAAGAAATATTCCTGAATTTATATTTCAATTTCAATGATACATGAAAGATTAACAACAAATATTTTATTTAGAATCTTTCAAATTTGAGATCAATTTATGAAACAAAAATACAAATGTATATTTAAAAATAAGTACTATTGTTTTAGCAGATATTATTTTAAGAAATATTGAATAAATTTAAAGAGAACATTTTTCACAGTTTAAATATAAGAGTTAACTGTCAACTCGTATCTGTGAAATGATATAAGTCCATATTGCAACTTTATATTTAAAATAAAAAAAGAGGTAAAATGTGTGTTTATTAATGTAAAAAATAACAATTTTTATAACAAAATAATTTTATTTATTAAGTTTTATTGTTTAGGAAATGTACGAAAAATAAGGAAACATAAATTTCATACATACATATATATATATATATATATATATATATATATATATATATATATATATATATATATATATATTAAATCACAATATACGAAAAAAATATTTTTTTAGATATTTAATAAGTATTAAAGGATGATGTGTAGAAAGCTTATAACAGTTATACATAAGCATCATATATATCGTGAATATATAAGTTTTTATTGCTGGACATCAAGTAATCTAACTATCGAATGCAAGAAACGATTTTTGAAATAGTTCTGTTTTACAGAATTCTTTAATAAAAGTTGCTTTCCTACTTACTTTATTTTTATTTGCATTTACTTTATTGATAACAATTCTAGATTATATATCAAATCCATATATTCTATTTTATTTTCTACTTTTGTGTATATTATCATTTCTATATATATGTTTTATCCAATATTAAATTCACATGAAGTAGTTGCGTCAAGATTTTTGTAGTGAGAAGGAAATTATTAATTCTTCTATATGTAGGTCTTTACTGTTCAAAATGTCTAAGTAATGTACTTTTAATTTAAGATTGTGCTGTGACATTTTAGCTCAGAACCCTACTTTGTTTGTTAAATATTCTTGCAAAATATTTTATAAAATTAATTAAATGATCCACATAAACTGTTTCTAACACAGACGCGTGAGAAAATTCTGTCAATTAACCAATTTTCTGAACACTACACTTAAAATCTGTTGACTTAGTGTACAAGTAGATATGTTTCTGAATTTGTTGTGTAAAATCTAGCAACAAAATTCTTACGAACATATAGCATATAGCACTGTTAAATTATAAAGGGAAATCAGATCTCCAATCAGATAATTTTATTTAAACAGTTTATCACCAGATAATCGAGGAGGAAAAAAAGAGATTCGTAATTTACATTAAACTTTAAAATAACTATAATGGTAGAAAATAATTTATACCCATATAGGTCACAGTTTGATAATATTATCAGAGCCGCCCAACCTGTCTAGTGTTTAGCATAACTGACTACGTATGGGAAGGACCTGGGTTTGAATCCGGGCATGGATGCCCTTTCTTTCTCTGTGTTTCTTGTCCTTTCCTCAGATGATGGATGAATGTGGCCCGCACTATAAACGGGTTTGTGGTGATGTGTCGTGGGCGATGCTGCTACTCGTATCTCCGTGACTTGGTTCACAGGTGGCCACCGAGTAACTATAAAATGAGTAGCAATTCCCGGCCTTGTTGCGGCAAATGGGCTAATATACTTACTTGCTCAAGGGTGCCCGCCGTTAGAAATAAAAAAGAATAATATCATCGGAAGTTTCAATTGTTTTTGAATAAAATTATTGATAATTTGACACTTTTAATTATACTGAAATGAGGATAATTTTCGTTCGATTATTTTTCAATAATAAATATTTAAAATGTTTTAAGAAGTTTAAACAATAATATTAATTATGTTTTACTAATAAGCTTTTATTAAATATAATGAGTTTAATTTGGAGAGGTTTTAAGAAGAGTATTCAACAGTACGACATTAAAAATATTTTATATGCATCTTATGATAATACCTCGGTAATATTTATATTATAATAATTATCCAAGTTTAAAAATGTTTTATATATCGATACTATTAATATGAAAACATTGCCAAAAGAATCTATTACTTAATGTATTTGTAATTGATATGTAATTGTTATTTTCATTTTTCTTCTAAATAACTGAAACATACAACAGATTATATTTGCATACATTTTAAAGTTATTCTTTTTCCCAGGGAGAAGATAAAAATGCATAAGACACGGTTGTTTGTTTATCTTACACAAAATTATTTCTTGATTTAAATTAATGCTTAGATGGTCATATTTAATTAATTTAATAAACCCTTTGGCAGCCTCAAACAAAAAGATTTTCATTGTCTCTCAAATTCTGAGTAATATAGTAAAGATATAAGAATACAAATCTATACCTAAGAAAGGAAAGAAAAAATTTATTAAAATCTGCTAATAAATTTAATTTCCATATAATTCAGTATCAATACACTTATGAAATTGAATCAGCAGTTTTTGCTGTAGTTCTATACATTTAAAAACACCTGCTAATTTTTGTTTGATTTTTGAAATTTTTTAACATTCAGTTTTCGTTTACTCTTACTACATTTGCAAATTCTATAACAAATTCATTCTTTAAACCTTTAACTATGGCTTTTCTTCACTTTTGATTTATTTGTTTTGTTTTTTTATATATTTGACTGGCCTAAAATATGGTGCTTGTGATAAATGAAAAAAAAAGGTGTTATACAGTTGGTCTCTTAAGAATTCAGAAAATATCAGACTCATACCTAGATTTTCATGTTACTGAGTTTAATAAACTTGATTGAGATATCATGCATTTATCACGTATCCCATCATTAACTTATACATCTGTGAACAATCAACACAGAAAAAATACTTTTGTGTTTCAAGTTAAAAAAAAAATGCACACAAATTAAATAATTTCATGCAAGTTAGCAATTGTTTTTAGAATTTGTTGTTTTTAATAAAACAGTCATTAGCATTGATTTCCTACAATGTCTTGACAAAACGGAACGCAATTCGGTTTTTATAAAGCAGATTGTATGTATTAAAGTTTCTGAAATTACTATCTTTGTTTTTTGTCCAATTTAAGTAATTATTTATTCCTTTTTTAATAACTTAAAAATTTAAAATTAAAAATTTAAAGTGAATCAAATTTAGGAAGATAATACTTCTTCTAAACCTAATTTACTAGAAATAAAAAAAATATTTAAAATAATATTATTTGTTAAAACCATTTTTCAAAGCTCATAGCACCGTAAAGCATACCACTATAAGAAAGATACAATGTTAGCTATAAATATATTAGCATGCATGCAGACCTAGAAAAGTATTATTTCTAATGTTCATTTTATGTTTATACTCTTTTCAAAAACACATTTCTGATAACAGACGTTAAACATCCTCTGCAGCGCATCATTTGGATCATGTGGAACATTATCTGTAAAATGTTTTATTCAAATAATTGGTTTTATCTCTTTCAAGGAATGCCTAATTTTTATTTATAAGATAAGCTATTTAAGTACAGGCTAGATTTAAGACATTTTATCGTAGGAAATGAAAATAATTCAGTCAAGAATCTTTTCAGGAAGTGCTATATAATATAATTTTTCCCCAAAAATTATGATTAATTTAATTACAGTGTTATGATATTATAATTTCTTAGCACCTGCTGCAGGTTGGATATCTATTGTTTATATTTGTCAATTGTGTTCTTAATTAAAAAAAATCGACATGACAGTAAGAAAAAGGCTTTTTTTAAATATTGAATATGAACATATTGAAATATTGTAATTTAAATTTAGGGTTTAACAATTTTAATTTATTGTCTTATAAATAGTTATTGTGATAATAAAATGATGTTTTTAAAAGAATTTGGTTAATTTCTAATTACAATTGAAATTTTTCTAAGGACATACTATTTTTTACATTATATTGTGCATATTATTGTGTATGGGATAGTAAAACATTTTTTGGAATTTTAAAATTATTATGTTTGGGTGACATTCTTAGACCTACTGTGGTTATTGAACTCTTCAAATATACAAGTAATCCAAACTTAAAAGTAAACAATACTATTTGTGAAGATTGCAGAAAATTTGAAGCGACATATTTGTATATGAAAATGTGACACTATTAGTCATTTTATGTAACTATATGTCATTTTTTATGAACGCATATTTTGTTTGACATTTGTGTACTAACATGAATTATATTACAAAACAAGTTCCTGAAATATAATTTTCCTTATAACATTACACACACATATATTTATCTACTTAAAAAAGATTAATTTACTACTTTTAGTCAAGAAAATGTTTCAATAAACATAAAAGGACATAAAATATTGAATCTTCAGAACATTAATAAACTGTATTTAGCACGAGTTAACTTACATTAAATATTCTCCTCATTTATTCAGGCAGACCATGTTTAATCATCTAGGAGAGATTATTAGGGGCATTCTTCTGCAAACTAATTTCAGGAAAGTCGCAGAGTAACTTTTAAACATAATGTCTCCATTATCTTTTTGACTTGGATTGCCTGTCTCCATTAATCATTCTCACAAACACTTCTCGTTCCCGTTTTAAATGAATAATAAGATACGAACATATGCTTAATTCCAATCTTTTGTTTATCTGCGAATAAAGGAGTTGCGCTGGTAAATGAATTTTTAAGTTGAATTTTCCATCATTGAGTAGAAATAATTTTATAATTTCTTAGTAATATTATTTTCTTCCTATAAAAATAAGGATATTTTTTAGGAATACTATTAGGACAAGAAATTTGTATTTATGAATTCAAATGAAAGTAAGTTAATTACAAAATATTGAATTTATGAATAGATTAAAATTTTTCTTAAAAATATTTGAAAGTCATAAAAAAACTTATTTTTTATCATATATATATAATTATAATATTGATAATACATAATTCATGTGTATTATATTATAATTATGGCAAAATTTATTTATAAATTTGCACATTTCTAAAAATATTTGATATTTCTATAAAAAAAAAAACTATCCTATAATTTTAAAAGTTGGTTAGAAATTTAATTAATTTACATATTTAATATTGATATTTCATTGGTAATGGTGTATATTTTTTAAATTTGACTTTTGATAATTTGTCTTTATATAGTAAATATTAAATGTTCAATTTCCAATTATTATCTGTAATTGGGCTTCAATAACTTCTCAGTGTAAATATTAAGACTTCAATTGATATTTTCGGAGATGACACTCATATCATCTAGTTAATATAATTAAAATATATATTTTCGAATATAGAAAATATTTTTGGAAAAGTCAGAATGAAAAAATGATTATTTATACCTTTAAATGTATTTTTTGCAATGTTAATTTTTAAATATAGTATTTAATCTAAAAGCGCTTTATACTATAAGCTAGAAAAATATAATTTGTAATGGCTTTGAAATGACACTCCTAGATAAGTTCTCTTCACAGTGTTTGATAAATTTAAATACAATTACAAATATTGCTTAAAATAAATAAATAGTAATGGAAATGCAATACCTATATAAGCAAATTTTAATTTTGACATTGTAAAACTCAAATTAAAATTTGACTCGGAATTAAACATTTTACATTTGACTTTCTATCAAATTTGTTGTTGTTGTTACATATGACACTTGGTGAAGTCAGAAAGATCGTCTTCCGTTTTTGAACAGAACCTATTCATAATTTTTAACAGATATTTCAAGAATTATTTAATTTAAGTGAATGTATATTAATTCGTTATAATGTGCAAAATATACTATTTTTTCTTTTCTTTTACAGTTGATAATAACTTTAATGATTTGAATATTCAAATAATACGCAGTTCTTCTGAATGATTTCCAAAGTATAAGAAAGAAAATTTTATTTTTAAAATTGTATATTTGCATTTATATGAAAAATAAAGTTTTAAACTGTGAATTTTTGGGCGACACAATCAACAATGTAATAAATATGTTTTGCATGATTTTATAATGCACCTTTAAAAAATTCTAATGTTATTGATTACTTTATTAGTATATTAACATTATCTTGAAATTCTCACTAAAAGATACGGATTTAAATATATAGATAGATAGATTGAAATAACTTCTTTTTGTATATCCTTTTGACTTTGGTCATAATCTAATTTATGGAAATTATATACTTGTTTAGGAAAAATCTATAGTAGCATAACAAACTTACTCTGGAATTATCATCAAATTTTCTTAAACCTATAAGCAAATTCTTAGTAGTGATTAACCAATGCACATTTAGACAGTTTAAAAATTGTATAATGAACCTAAATTTCAATTAAAATCATGCTTTCAATATAAGAGTAGGAGTTGTATTTCCTATTAAAAATTACAATGGTACACACTAGTATTTAGAGAAAATCTTTAGAAACATTATATTATTAACTGGGAATGTCTTGAAATGAACTTAACATTCAGGTAGAATTTGATTAACGTGATATACAATTGTAAGCA
The DNA here is from genome assembly GCA_026290005.1 of Latrodectus geometricus. Taxonomy (NCBI): domain Eukaryota; kingdom Metazoa; phylum Arthropoda; class Arachnida; order Araneae; family Theridiidae; genus Latrodectus; species Latrodectus geometricus. Next base: position 138,436 of record JAPDSC010050489.1, on the reverse strand, counting down.
GTCTAATGTCCTATGGGCTTACGCAATTTAGATACGTATCAATTCATACAATGGGGCTTAAGGAATGTCACATGTCAATACTTACTAGCTATTTGCGGATATTAATCCAAGAAAATTCATATAGTGACGCATATGTTTTTTTTTTAATAGTTTACTCTAAATATATTTACATTACTGAATATTATAAATTTAAAATAAAATACTGACTACTTATTTTTGTAAATCCTTAGGCACATAGTGTATCACTTATGCTTAATATCTTAATTAAAATATTAAGACATTTTTTATTCATGTTATTCCCATTCGAAGCAAAATAGCTTGATTGAAGACGCATTTCTTCTCAGATGGCTGATTTTCTATTAAGAGCTCCCTTTTCTTTATAATATGACGTATCAGTACTTTTGTTCAGGACTCACTCTGACAGCATAAAGCTGCTTCAGTAATCATTTTATCATTGAAGCATGAAGTATGACAGAAACGTATGATCTGAAGATGACATTGTCATGGTAACTGAGATATAAATTTGTTCACAACGTATGAAAAGAGTGATTTTAACCAGATAAGAGAAAATTATGATTAAATATAGATATTTTATGATTAAAGTTGACCCCATGTTATGCATTCAAGCGTAAAAGTAAAATCTCAAAGATATGGTTTTGAATTTCACCATGAAATTCAGAGTAGTACTACTGCTGATTTATTCTAGATGAAAAGATATATACAATGAAATAAAATAGCTTGGAATAAAGAATAAAAATATTTTGATTCTATATTTGTGGTATATATTTTGAGAAATAAATTATAAATTATAATATATGTCATATTACAATTTATTTATTTATTTTTAACTTATTTAATTTGTTTCCAACATTTTTAAAAATTATGTCATTATTTCGCTTTAACTTTAATTCAAAGATAAATATCCACGCTATAATTGTTAAAGCATCATAAAAATGGTGGTGATTTTACCAATTATCAATGTAGATTTTTAAAGCAAAATATATTAACACAATAATATATAAAAATTCACTTCGAATTTTTTTGTTATTCTTCATTTACATGCAAAAACTTAGTAGTCATAATTCCGAAAAAGTGTATGCTATTGACAAATAAAATCATTATGTAACTATACACTTATTAAAAAAAGAGTATATTTTTTGTTTAGGATATTGAATACAGGACAATTATTTTTCTCACATTTAGATATATTCAAAATATTGAATTATGATGCTTTGTGAATGGGTTGTTTTGGGAACACGCATTGCGGGACGATTGCATTCCCCGGGGAATACGCATCACTGAAAGAGATGCTGATTGAGGAATGGGCACTCTTACCGCAAGAACTGCTGGACAATCTGGTACTGAGCATGGGGAGACGGTGCGAAGCAACCATTGTAATAAGGGGAGGGCATATCCCATACTAAGGAACATCTGTTTATTATGCTCTTGGGCAGATGATATTGAGCAGGTATACTGTGAGTTCATTAAAGCCTATTTTTGTTTGATTCCACACCGTATGCATTATATTTATTTTAGTGTAACTATGCCTTTGTCATCTATACTTTTATTAAAAGTACAAATTGATGTCTCTCATGTCTGAATTTCATGTTCCTCAGATGATTTCTCGCAGATTTATGGCAGAAAAACCCCCCGTTGCTTACCTTTTGCACACTAGTGTATTTTTAGATTTGTAAATGAATACATTTTCAATAATTTTAAGGAATATAAGTCAAACATCTGTATAACCAAATATTGCATGCGATCCAGCTCCCAACTTTAAGCACTCAGTATTTTTGATATTTTTAATCCATTCTTACAATACCTCTTAATTTCCACTAAAACAAGATTTTTTTATTTTTTAAAAGCTTTAATTCTTATTAGGCTTTTCTGGTAATTTTTCTTGTAATGATAAAAAACTGCTTCCTAAATATTTTTAAAGGTGATAAGTTTAAATACATTTCTTGAAGTGGCAACTAAATCGTGTCTATCAAAACATTAGGAATATTTAAGGTAGAAAATTCAAAACTAGAAAAAATAAAGTATATTAAATCAAAAACTAAGTAATATAATTTATATTAAATATAAATTGCGCCGAACGACCTGTCTGGAAGTTTGAGTACCTGACAACGTATGGGGAGGATCTGGGTTCAAATCCCAGCTCGGGCATGGATGTACTTTCTCTTTCTCTGTGTTTCTTGTCCTTTCCTCAGATGATGGATGAATATGGCCTGCCCTGAAAACGGGTTTTTATTGGTGCGGCGTGGGCGATGCTACTCGTATCTCCGTGACCTGGTTCACAGGTGCCCACCTGGTAACGATACAATGAGTAGCAGTTTCTGGCCTTGTTGCGGCAAATGGGTTAATTACACAAGTGTGCCTGTCATTAGAAACAAAAAATATAATATGCTATTTGTCTTATGCGCAATTTTTCATTCAAATAAAATATGCATTTTTTTAATTGATATATTTCTTTCGTTTAGACAAGATGAAAATTTCTTCTAATTTAACTCTCGTCATATGTTTAAATTTAATAAATGTAATCTTAAAAATGAGACAAACTACTTTTAAACTATATTAGCGTTGTTAAATATAACAAAATTAAAACAGAAATTTCGGTGCATATATAACTACATTATTTTGAATTTTTATGCAGATTTACTTTTAAATAATTGTGTTGGATATAGAAATGTTTTCTCTTAACTGTATGTAAAAAATATGCATTCAACAAAACATTATCTTTATATATGTACTAAACAGATGAAATTTTGGGTTTAATATTCATTATTTACATAAACTTTCATATATTTATCTAGGTATTTATGGGTGAAAAGAGCAGTTACTGTTATACAAAACGGATGAGAAAATGTATTTAATATTTTCTATTTTGATTTCACTTCCATAAAAATCAGTGTTTATGATTATATTAAAGATCTGCCATACAATCAATTGCTTGTATGTTATAATAAATATATTATTATTAAGCAATATCAATTAAAATACTTTAAATTTTTTAAAGATAAATACTTAAAGAGATTATATAAATTATGAAGGATTTTCTTGACATACTATCCACATACATGTATATAAATCTTGTACAAGAAATTTATCAATTGATATTTTAGAATTATAGTGTAAATTCATTTCACAATTTCAAAGTGTAATTAAAATGTATTTTGAAAATGAAAACTATTTATTATTTATAACAAATGCATTAGATTATGAAGTTTTGCACATTGGTCATAATATAAATAATTATAATAAAAGCAATATCTTACTTTCATGGAGTTTAGATTAGTTTAATAATCATACCATTACTTTAAACTTACAAATATATAAATCTAATTTATACTAATATATAAATCTAATCTATACGAAATAACAAGTTATGTTTTGTTAGAAAAAAATTTTGTTGTAAACGTTTAAAAGGATTTTGTATATACCCTACTGGCCATTACAATTGCAACACCAGGAAGAAATGCAGATAACAAAATGTTATTTAATGGACAAATATGTTATACTAGAAATAACAAGTGATTAAATTTTCAAAAAATTTGGCTGGATAAATCCTGAGAAATCAGTACCCAGAACAATCACCTCTGGCAGTAATAACAGCAGATATACGCCTGGGCATTGAGTCTAACAGAGATTGGATTGCATGCACAGGTACAGATGCCCATGCAGCTTCAACACGATGCCACAGTTCATCAACCATAGTGACTGGCGTTTGGTGACGAGCCAGTCGTTCGGCAACCATTGACCAGACGTTTTCTATTGCTGAAAGATCTGGAGAACGTGCTGGGCAGAGAAACTGCCGAATATGTTCCGTATCAAGGAAGGTCCGTACAATACCAGCAACATGCGGTCGGGCATTATCCTGCTGAAACGTAGGGTTTCGCAGGGCTCGAATAAAGGGTAGAGCCACGGGTCGTAACACACCAGAAATGTATCGTGCACTGTTCAAAACACCGTTAACGCGAACAAGAGGTGACCGAGACGTGTATCCGAGGACACACCATACCATCATGCCAGGTGATTGGCCAGTATAACGATGACGAATGTACGCTGCCAGTGTGCGTTCACCGCGATGCCGACAAACACGGATGCGACCATCATGATGCTGTACACAGAACCTGGATTCATCTGAAAAGATGACGTCTCGCAATTCGTGCGCCCAGGTTTGTCGTTGATCACACTATTGAAGGCACTCTTGTCTATGACGCAGCGTCAAGGGAAACCGCAGCCATGGTCTCCGAGCTAAGAGTCCATGCTGCTGCAAACGTCGTCGAACTGTTCGTGCAGACACTTGTTGTCTTCCAAACGACCCCGTTTCTTGACTCACGGCTTGTGACGTGGTTGCACGATCCATTACGGTCATGCGGATAATATGCCTGTCTTCTCGGCTGCTAGTGATAGGTGGCCGTTGAGATCCCGCATGTCGTTCCGTATTACCGTCTTGAATCCATCGATTCCATATTCTGATAACAGTCATTGGATCTAGACCGACGAGAGCAGCAATACTGCGATAAGACAAACTGCAATCCCGGTACGCTACAATTTGACCTTTATCAAAGTCAGAAACGTGCTGGTACGCATTTCTCCTTCTTACACGAGGCATCACCACATTTTTTCACCAGGCAACAACGTTCAAATGCAATTTGTGTATGAAATACCGGCTGAACAATTTCCTCATTTAAACACAATGTAGGTGTCGCTACTGGCGCCTGCTTTGTCTGAATGCGTTGAAAAGCTAATCATTTGCATATTACAGCACCTTCTTCCTTTCGTATAAATTTCCCGTCTGTAGCATGTCGCCTTCTTGGTGTAGCAATTTTAATGGCCAGTAGTGTAATATTAAAATGACATTTTTAATAATCAAATATATTTAAAGGATGAAAAATTGTCTATATTTTATGCTTGATATTATCTTTAGATTTAAAATTAATAAGTATTTGCATTTTATAATTGTGTTGCTTTTTATTAAAATAAGTAGCGTGAAAAATAAGTTTATAAGAATAAATTTTATTTTTCTCTTAATTTTATTACTAAGTATTATTTATAATTAATGTTATATGTTAAGATAAACACATTAATAATTATGTGGAAATTCAACAAATATATCATATTTTTTTTGTAACTTAACATATAATTAATCATTAAGGAATTTTAAATGCAACTTAATAATGTTAAATACTATCACAACATTTTCTTAATTATATCTCAAATTATTATTTATTTTTTTAGCTCAAAATTATCACGATTAAATATTACTATAAAACTGATATAATTGAGGGATAATGATAAGGATAAAAATAACCTTAGTTATCTATTAAATCATAGCAACTTATGCACACAAAGTTAAGTCTACTCGTTAATGTATGGGAATAAATATAGTTAACATTGTAGCATGTTAAACTGATATAAAATCGTATTCTTTACCATGTTTCCGTACTGATTCAGTACTTGTCATATACGAAATTCAGTCATCCATCATTCATTTCTCTAGGGAACGCTTAGAAGGGAATTTAAAATAACCGAAAAATAAGTTATTAACACAAGATGCTGCTATTATCTTCTTAAAAATCGGAGACACAAACCATTAATCATTCATGAAATCACTTTCTGCCATAGAAAGGCAGAAGCTGGACCAATTAACATTTTCCCATCGAATATTATTTTCAAAGTTGGTATTGAATATTGCATTTAAAATACTTCCCATATACAAACGTTTCTGATACATTTTATGTTTTAATGTAAATTACCAACCTCTAATTAAAATTATTTTTAATGAGCTTTCTTTCTGCAATTTTTAAAAAATGAGTAAACATTTAATGTTTGTATAATTTAGAAGCACATAACGTGAAACAAAAAGCAAAATTATTAATTAAAATTATTGTTTTTTTAATATCATCTTTGATATGAATACATTTTTGTATTTATTTAATGTAACGGTTCTCTACAGATTAATACTATTTTTCTAATTATAAAAAGTTATCTTGAATAAACCTATTTTGAATTCAAGAAAGCCATTCTTATAAGTCAGAATTATTGCCATAAAATTTTAACATTGAACATTTTAAAAATATTACTTGAAATTTAAAAATTAACATTTTTGTTAGAACTTAGTAACAAATTTTAAATATAAGTATTAATTATATTTAATATAAATTTCAACAATAAAAATCTATATACATACCGATGTTAATTCTATCTAATCAAACCATGTTACTCTAGATATTTTAAATTTTTAGAGAAAACTCTTTTCTTATATTTAAAGTAAGTGATATATAGAGTTTCTCACAATGATTAATATTAGTTTGGATGAAAAGAAATCCATTATTTTTACGTGAACTTTGTGTAACTTCTTTTGGATTCGCTTTGTAAAAAGGTTTAAAACAGCTTCCATGTAGATTTTTAGGTCTTGCGCGTTACGACTGCTGACATGCGGTCAACTTCGATCATTTTTGATATTTTAAAGACATTTTCGACGATGCTGTATCCACATGCGAGGTGCATCTCTAACATCAAAAATACCCGAACGGAATCGACGAAACAAAAATTGTACGTAACTGGTTGTTACAGTCTTATATAGGACGATAAACACCTTTCACAATTTTAGCCACCCGGCTATCTTTTTCACCGTTAGAAGAGACAAACTAAAATGTATCGAATTTTCTGTTTGTTGTCTTCCATTTTTAAAACCTTGTACTCGTAACAGAATTCCTCAAACAAAAAACCGCAAGAGAATATTTTAGTGTCAAATAACACCTTTCCAACGAGCATAAATCTGAAATTGTTTGATAGATACCTCACGAGATATCGATCACTACAGACGTCAACCGAAAATATAATGGATTACTTTTTCCCCAGCCTAATAAGTCCATGTATGAATAATTAGAATGAACAGTTTGAATTTACAAGAAAATCTGAATATCTTTCTTTGGGGTAAATATTTATTTATTTATTTATTTATTTATTATTATTTTTTTTACAAGTTAACATGATCAGTTTTCAAAATTGATTGAAAAAATTAATTATTTATTTATAAATAAAACTTGAAAAATCAACCTCCATATCTCTTTATTAATATATACTATAACTGTAATCTGAGGCCGTTAGGGCCTGGTTGGATAATACATGCCGTTATCCGAAAATATTGAGTTTGATTTCCTATCCAGTCTAAAATCCATTGTGCTTGTATGGCGACTGGGGAACGTTTAATATACCATAATAGCAATGTTCTCCATTTTAATTGATACCTTTGAGTGAAGTTTTTTTCTTCTTGTACATTGTTTCTAAATTACGAATAACCCTTTTTAAGGCTACGACACATATTTAGTGAGTGTCTTAATGTAGAAAATATTATCTTTTCCATTTATCGCCTTGCTTAAAAATGGAAATCTTACTATAAGAATTATATAGCAAATATGCCTGAAAATAAATTAACTTTACATTTCTATAATTTTAGAAAGAAACAAGGTTTTATTATGTAAAATAATTTCAAAATTTTCCTAAAATTTATCACTCTTACAAAATTTATCTTGTTAAGTAAACATTTATTCGTAATTTGTTTCTTTAATATATTAAATGACTAAAGTTCTATATAAAGTTCTATAATTTCTATATAAAATAAAAATATGTCTGAAAATAATTTAATTCTCAAAAATTAAATTATTTCAGGTGTGGGTAAATTATCTTTTTAATATAGCAACTATCCTCTTTTGTGGTAATAAGTATTTTTTATATGTGTGTTCATCACCTTTATAATTCTTTACATTAAATATTTCAAAAGTCTCTCCTGAAATACACTGCATTTTTTACATCAGAATGAGTGAATGTGTTGATTGGTTTAAAGTCTTTATAATTGTAACAAAATGTAAATTATATTGTAAAGAGGTTATTTAGTAAAATCTGCTATATAATTTTAGCTATATTCTAAATGGATGGATAGAATATCATTATCTCTCAATGTGACAAATAACAGTTTATTATAGATCACATTAAAGAATTTAGCTTTACAATTGTAAGAAATGTTTGATTACTATTTGTTTGCATTTCAAGCTTTTTGATGAGATCATATTTGAATTCTACTTATTAATTTTAATTGAAATTATTGAATTTTCCAAACATAAGGAAAGCTAATAGTTGATAAATTTGTAAAATATTAAAATCTTTTAAAGTACACATCTTTTAAATATGCCGTTAATCTGCGCTTTAGGTCCCCTACTGTGCCAACTTGGCGAAAAATGCACCAAGCGTGGTAAACCGGACGTTTTTATACCTAATGAGCTCTTTATAGCAACCTCCAGAGGAAATAATTTGCGCTTTTTCGCGCATGCTCATTAATTGGTTTTTTCTTTTAGCATTTTCATTGGTCGTTAATTAGTTTCAGTTTAAAAAATCGGTCATTTTCATTGGTTGCTAATATGCTTAAAACCGTTAAAAATCGTATTCCATTATCGCCATGGCAACAGCGTTTTTGAAAACCCGCCAAGTACGGGAAAACAGCACACTTTCGCCAAGTTGGCAGAGTAGGGGACCTAAAGCGCATTTTCACCAAATATGCTAATGACAAATTAGAATATGCTATTATTCTAATAGGCTCAGGAAAATATAAATGCACAATATATTAACATTATATATACATATTATAAAATTTGATATACATTAATATATTTACTAAGTAAACTTTGAATTCAGTACATTGACACTTATATTTACATAATTTCACTAAACTGATTTTTTCAATTATTTTAAATTTAATTTAATAAATTAATCTCACTGATATTTGTATTAAAACTTAAGATAAAATCACAGAAAAGAAATGTGATATTATTTTAAGATACACACTTCGCTTAGATGAAAATTCATATCTGAATAATTTCATAAATTTCATAAAAGCTATATATATGTATATACACACATTAAATTGTATTTTTTAAACTCACTGTAACTACTGTTAAAACAATTAAGGCTTTACTATTTTAAATGTTTTCTTGAAATAATTTAACTATCAAAATAGATTAGCTAATCTAAAATAATATAAGTCTAAGATAATATTCGTAAGCAAAACAATACTTTCTTAGTTGAGAAGATTTTTCTAAAGATCATTTTTGTGCAATAATATTGTTGCTTAAAAAAGATCGTGGAAATAAATTGTATCAATAATTTGTAAAATTTCTTTAAAAATTATCTCATTTCATACGCGTTTCTTCCAAACAATTAAAATGTAAAAATATTTTTTGGCTTAACAATTGAAAGTCAAAAATAATTTAACAATTCCTGTCTACGCTTAGTTTAACAGAAAAATATTTCTAACTAATTAAGAAAATTTTGTAATAGAAATATTTTACTTGGGTTGTTCATTGGTTTAACAACGCAAAATTATTCTGTTATCTTTCCTAAATAGTGTTATTTCAAATTTGAATATCTTTTAAAGAAATAGCATTAACGATTTAATTTTCCTTAATTTTCTTTTACAGACTTCTTCTTTATTGAATAAGTTACAAAAGAGTTTAAAATCAGGACATAGCTTTTAATTTCATTATATTACGCAGAAAATTACGTATTTAAAAATAAATTGTCTAAGATATTTCAAGAATGTAAAATAAATATAAAATTAGGAACCACGATTTTTTAATTCAATTAAAATTTTCATGTTTAAAAATTAATAAATTTTTTTTGCAGAAAAAGTGTGCAGTATGTTACAGATATTCATATTTTACAAATTTGTTTTATTGAACTCTTTATTCAAATAATTTGAAACAGTATACCTCTTATTTTTCTAAACTTTTTTACTGACAAAAAATTGAATTTAAATCAAGTGTGTTGTGTTAGAGTTCAATTTATTTCCGTTAAATAAATTATGTTTAAAATCGAGAGAAGAAATTTAATATAATTACGATTGGAATTATATAAAAATGAGTAATAATATACAATTAGCTTTAAAATAACTTTAATAAAAATGTAGATTTTAAAATCTTAGTTGATTTCCAGATGAATCCTCCGTCTTAAAATACTGCTTGATTGGTTGGTAGTGATGACACTTGGCAATGCCAAGCTCGCCCGTCAAGAGTCTGGGCGAATGATGACAGAGAGGTAGCGTCTTCCGATTTTTTTAATAGAGCACCCTCATACGGAGGTGGAAGTAGGACTTTTGGCTCATAGATGGCAGCACCATCTGAATCTTCCAATATAGAGATTGAAACCAGTGATGACCCATATCATGGCTCCAACCACCCCAGAGGTATTATTTTGTTATGGGAACATGGAAGACATCGTGACCCGACTGATTTTACGTGCTCCAGTCACCGTTAGTGAACACGACGGATCTTCAGTAAAGCCGGGATTCGAACTCACCACCTTCTGGTAACGAGAACGACGCCTAAAATCTGCGCAACCGTTAGAATATATACAACAAGTTGTTTAACTTTCCTAAAATTTATTTTCTTAAGCTTAATAGTATTAGTTTCAAATTATTTATTCTAAGGAAATTTTTGCTGTAAAGTTTGCTTCAAGTTTCACTTTATATATTAATATCTTAAGTATAATCACAAATAATATTTATGCAATTACTTTTATTATAATGGCAAGAAGGAAGCAAATTCTTCAGTTTTCTTTTAAATAATATCAATTAAATCATAACAAATGTGTTTTGTAAAAAAATGGCATTAGGAAAAATTTACTTTTGTAATTTTTCTAATTAAATTTAATTAACTGTCAAATAATCAATTAGGGTAACAGAGTATTTAAGATACAACATTTACATTACATTCTGAAAGTAAGAAACGAAATGTATTGTTATTGCTTTGTTAGCTCATTACACTTCATTTTCATGAATCACTCTAACGAGAACAATAACAATTGTGATTGAAATTCATTACTTTTAATCCTAAGTAATTTGAATCTATCTTAATACAATTACCCTTTTTTAACCTAACGCAAAGTCTACAGCTTAGTAATTAAAGTTTTGTGTTTTTTTTAAACCTCTTACATTTGATACATTATATTTTTGATGATTTTTACTAATCTTATATTTTACATTTGTGAATGTTTACGATATAACGTATATTAAGATTATCTACATTACTTTTTTTCTATAATATTTATTATACATTGAAAATAAGAAAAGGATTTTGTAAAATAAAATACATTTAACACAAAAATCATGAAGGTAATTTGAATTACTGGAGAAAAACATTATATATATATATATAATAAAAACACGTACAAAAATGTTTATATTTATTTTTTATAGTTAGACAGAAAATTCTTCTTCATTATATAAATTATTTATTTTAATCCTAAGATTATTTGATTATCTATAATTGAAATTTTCTATGAATTTTCATTTTATATTATTTCGCTAAATGTTTCTTTGTCAAACTTTTACTTCATGTAAAATTGTTGCTTTAACAAACTTCATTAAAAAAGTAATTACATTCACAAATTAAAAAAAAAATGTGATTTCATTCTCAAGAAAAGAATTAAAAATTATTTTTCTTGAATTTGTAAAGATTATTCACACATCATATACATTATTTAGACGTTATTGCATGATTTAATTAAGTTAAATAAAATTAAAGTTAGTTTTAAGGCACTTAAGATTTCTCTTAAAATTTTCTCCTTAGTAGAAAAATGTAAAAACGTAAAAATAGAAAAAAAATTCTAAAATACATTAATCGACACAAAAATATATGGCGTAAAAAATATCTTTACATAAAAATTGAAGATTATTGCATATAGAGATATAAAATAATTCTGCTAAGTATAGTAGTATATTCTATCTTGTGTCTAAAATTATTTTTGATCGTCATACTAAGCACCTTCTGAGTAGTTGTCTCATAAATGTCACAACTACACAAAAATTGCTTAGTTTTATAGAGCAAAATGCAGTTAGATACAAAAAATAAGATTATGGTTACTATAATCTACGTTAAATTCATATTTGTAGTTTTCAATAAGAAATTGAAGATATATGTGTCTTTACAGTATTAAATTTGAAATTAGAGTACTTTTATTAACAATTGTATGATTTTTTATGTTTTAAAATTTTTTGTATCTAAATTCATTGTACTTCCAAAACATTAGTGCAATTCATTTAATGATAATTTTTTGTTCAAAGAAAGTATATCATATGTATATATATTGAATTAAAGTTAAGAATTCACTTTACATTAGCTAAATATATGCATATGAGTTTCACTTTACATTAACTAAATATATACGATTTAGTTAATAAGCATTTATCGCATTTGTAAACTTTTGATTTAACAGTAACATTTGTTTGAATTAAAATAGAAAAGCTGGATTTTTTGTATAGTTTTAAAATGGTGGGTGCACACTCCATCATAAATAGGGGATTAGAAATGCATGAACAACACACACTAAAATCAATACTCCATTTTGCTTTTCGCATTCGCGCTCATCTTTATTTATACAACAACTATTTACAGCTTCCAAACCAGACTACGTTCACTACATGACAAAGACTTATACAGTTCAAGGTTATGCCACTTAGGCTTTGCACTGCACTTGCAACAAAAACACAGCGCCATCTCTTGGCATTAATTATTATTACTAGGCATTGTAACACACTGGGGCCCCATGACCACGTCATCAAGAACCATAATCACAAATTATAATTTTAACACAATTATGCAAAAAAACACAAAATATAAACCAATGATACACAAATTATTACTTATAAAGTTTAAAACTTAAAATGAGTAAAACAAATAAATCAATTGTGATTTACAGGAAGTTTGACCAGTTTATGAATCGGCTTTTAAATTCACCTGATGCAGATTTTAAGCTCACTGCTCTTACTCTATTATCAGTACCCTTGTAAATCTCAATTACTCTTGCCATTTTCCACTTAAGTGGGGGCAAATTATCGTCCTTGATCAACATTAAATCGTTTACACATAAATTTTCAGATGAAACTTTCCACTTGTTGCACACTTGCAACTGCATAAGGTAGTCCTTAGACCAAGATTTCCAAAATGATTGTGAAATCTGAGTCACTAATTTCCACCGCTCACGAATCAACAACAACTTCTACAAACAAGAAAATTCCCATTTTCTTGTTTGTTTTATCAGGTTCAGGAACACTTAATAATTCTGAACCAATCAGAAAATGACCCGGAGTAAGGATTGAGAAATCACTTGGCTCCTCGGAAACAGCAACTAAAGGACGAGAATTCAGCACTGCTTCGATTTCTGCTAAAATTGTAGAAAATTCTTCTTGTGAAAGAATCTGAGATCCTATAACACGGCTCATGTGAAATTTCATAGATTTAACGGCTGCCTCCCAAAGGCCTCCGAAGTGGGGAGCAGATGGCACATTCATGGTCCATTTCACACTTTAATCGGTCAAATATCTACCGACCGTTTCCTTTGCAGAAGACTTTAAATAATTTTTGGCACCGATATAATTAGTTCCACAATCACTGAAGATTTCAGATGGTCTACCTCGCCGTGCTATGAATCTTTTTAGTGCTGCGATACAAGAATCGGCACTCAAATCACTAACAAGCTCGAAGTGAACTGCCTTAGTACAAAAACACACGCACACGCACATATACATTTTCGATGGTTTCACACCTCTACCAGGTCGATGACTTATCAAGAATGGTCCGGCAAAGTCCGTACCACATTTTAGGAATGCTCTTCCTGGATTTACTCTAGAAGATGGTAAATCTGCCATCATTTGTTTTGAAAATTCACAGCGAAATCGCGCACATGTAACACAGTTTCTGATTTCTTTCCGAATAACAGATTTTGCTCCTACAATCCAATAAACTTGCTTCATAGCTGAGTTTATTAACTGCACGCCTCCGTGCAAGTACTTTAGATGATAAGAGTACACTAATAGTCGTGTTACTGGATAATATTTGGGTAGAATAACAGGAAATTTCAGTCTCAGGCAAACTGGAATTCATCAAACGTCCGCCAACTCTAAGCAAGCCGCCACTGTCCAAAAATGGACTTAATGAAATTAAAGTACTGTTTTTTTTCACCTTAGCCTTTTCTAAATCAGCTATTTCTTTTACAAAACTAGTTCTTTGCACTCGCTTGATTATGAAATCATGCGACCTTTTCAATTCGGTTGTCTGTAAAAACGGAGTAGACATTTTATCCCCCTGACGTTATTAATAAATCGCAAACACCATGCAACAACCCTCTGCAATTTACTCCAAACTGAAAACCTATTCCAAAGTTCTTCTACAAACTCTAATTTAACAACAAAACTTCCCACCGCATCCTGGCTTTGTTCTTTCAACACTTCGGTACTAGCTACCTCTGCAGAAGCTTTCACCATCTGTTTAGGCCAATTATCTTTATTCATTCTAAGCCAAACTGGACCTAACCACCATTTCTCATTTTGAAACAAATTCTCAGCCGCAATACCTATGATCAACAACTGACATAAATGATAGATATGAAAAAACAACAAAAGATGTTGTAATTGTAAAATTTTTATAAAAATAGTATAAATTTGTCATCATTTAAAGATTGAAAATTTAGATAAGAACAAACATAATGAGCTTTCTTCCTTAAATTAAAATATGAATGTTAGTTTTTGTAAAAAGCATAAACTGCCAAAATGAATGGATTATTTTATTTAAATGCTAACCCCGTACATTTCAGGTAGTTACGTTACTTTGCGAAAAACATTTTCTGGTGAATTCAATTAACAGTTAAAATTCGAGACACTTTGTTTTGTTTATTAGACTCTGAACAATGCAATATATTCAAAATGTGTTTATTATCAATAAAATTTGTAAGTGTCAAAAATAATTAAAAATTGCAAAAAGAAAAAAATATAATTAAAACAATATATTTTGGCCCAATAATCATGTATTTTAAAATTTATATTACAGGACTTAATAATTTTCACGTGAATATCTGGGGTCCTGAAATAAAGGTTACTATATATATACATATATGTGTGTGTGCAAAGAAGTTAAACTTTTTTTTATGAATAGAGGTTTAAGACAAATTTTACTCAGATAGACTTTTTAAATTTATAATCATCTTTAAACTTCACATTTATTTACATTATCACTAAATGCAATCCCAAGACACACACAAAGGTTCAAAAATTTTTATATGGCATATGCAGAATACTTTATCAGTAAACTGTTTAAGAAATGATCAAGACATAAATTAGGCGATCTTGAATTGCAATGTAACGGAAGACACACAATTAATACAATGACTCCTAAATTCTCAGACTGAATGGTCTGTGATAACGAGATGTTGTCTTAATATGTTGAAACCAGATCCTTTGTGCTATACATGAGTATCTAATTACCCGGATCCGTGCTGAGAAAGACGTTCATTCTGAACGAAACATTCAAGAAATCATTTACTGATTTTGTAGTCAAGTAGTTGGATAACAATGCACAGTAAGAGAATTACACACACACACACACACACACACACACACACACACACACACACAC
>JAPDSC010050489.1:79005-103785 GCA_026290005.1 Latrodectus geometricus | reverse complement strand
AAGTTAATTTGAGATTAGCTGTTTATAAATTATTAAAACATATGTAACATATTGGACAGTGGGTAACTTTAACCTACTTTCAACCATGTTCATTTATCATTTTATCATTCAAACTTTTTATCTATGCATAACAATTGGATGTAATAAAATGTGCATTATGATTTATAGGTATAATTTCTGTTTCTTACATTCCCTGAGTTCCAATTTTAAATTATTCTCTAAAAATAATAACTTTAATCAGTTTTCCTCAATATACTTATCTAAAATGAATTAAGGCACCGACGAAACTTATTCTTTTTAACACCGTGACTAGTGGGAATTTTGAACTGTTTCTAACTTTTCTTTGTTAAATAAGACATTCGGGACACGTCACTTAGTGATAAAAATGTGATGCGGTCTAAGCTAGATAAACAGTAAATATTTTTTCATGCCTCAATTTTTTCCAGAAATTAATTACTCTTTTCACATTTTCCAAAAAGGCACCTCAGCGAAAGGAAGTGAACTTGGCCTGCTAGCCTTTAATACGTTGCTTCTATAAATGCTAAATAAAATGTCCTTAAAATGAAAATTAACGCATTACTTCGACAATTTTAAAGATATATTCATTACAATATTTTATTTACATTTTTTATAACTTATTTAAAGTCAATGTCATGCTAATATTTCTAAATAAACATAGAAATTTTAAAATCATTAGTTAATATTTATAAAACTCTCTATGCTTTCTAAATACCTATATACATAAATTACATGAATATGAGAAAAAATGCATGAAAAAGATTATACATGCTTTAATTAAAATTTGAATATATTGTGATTACTGTGTTTTTTATTACTTGCAATTCAAATTATTTAAAAAATGTTCACACATAAAATATTAAGTAAAATATATCTGTTATGTGGTAAACGATATATATTTATGTAATTTACAATATTTGAATGGCATTTCAAAGTCAGTTCAAATATAATATTTCTCAGGTTTGAATTTTTTAAGGATGATTATAGTTTTCTCACACAACCTAACCTAAAATATACTTTTGAATTCGTGACACACATGTTACATAACTAAATAATAATTCTGAAAATTATTCCCAAATATCATCCCGAGTATAAGCTGTAAAGATTTTAAACAATGAAATAATCGATTCAGCTGTCAATCTCATCACATTGAAATGGAATTTCTTTCGTTTAATATGAGGTGAAAAAAGGATCCTATCTCTTAAATGGAATTTTCTTATTATTCATTTATTCAATTGCTTCTTCACTTTATATTCACTTAAGAATCTTCCGAATAAAGTCAGTGATATTAGAAATAAATTCATTGAGGAGAATGTCAACAAAAGAAAAAGATTCATCAAATATATTTGACAAAAAGGAACATATTAGCTCTCGGGCGTGTAACATAAAATGAATTAAAGAAGGAGATGATAATTTATATAGTAAAGCGAATTCTTTAAAATTTATCCCTACATTGATTGTATTGAAGCTATTCTTACCATCAAGCTACTAAAGTGAATGGAAATTACAGGTTCTTTTTGCACTCAAAGAAAGAGTATTGAAGAGATGCAAAATTCCCTTTGATACAAACTACCCTGTCTTTATTATTTGAAAAGCTTTTCAAGTTTCTTCTTTCCATTTGAACTCAAATCTATTGTGTGAGGATTTTCGGAATTGTAAACCATTCAGATTTGGTTATAAAGTGTTACAACTATTGGACAAAAAGAATAAAATGAAATGAAAATTTTAAATTTAGAAAAGTGTATATATTAGGAGAGTTTCTACATGTTTAAAAATTGTTTAACCGATTAATTTACTAATCTTATGCTTTTCTAAAATTTTAAAATAATTTAATTAGATTTCTTAATATTATATCAAAGTATAATTTTATAAAACTATGCACAGTTTAATTATTCTGTGCAAAATATTATAAAAAAATATCTTTAGGCAAATCTTTATTTTTGAAAATTGTATATTATGGGAAAATATTTATTTTGCAAAGTCATATTTATTAGTTGAAAAAAATTCAACTAATAAATATGACTTTGCAAATTTTTATCACAAGTTAATAATTAAACATTTATGTTAATTTCAACTGAAACTACATTTGTTTAAAAATGTAATAATCTAGCATTTATTAAACCTGAATTTTATTTTGAAAGAAGAGAAATAAAAAATGAATACTCAATGTTTTACTATTAGACAAAAACCATTAATTATTCTTGAACAGAAATTTATAAATTACCTAATTTGAAGTCATATTTAATTGTTTGAAATCTATAATAAATAAAGAAAGTCGCTTTACTATATTTGTTACCTGTGATTAATTATTAATTATAGTTTTGCTTAATGTAAAATGTCACATTCTATATAAAATAAAAAAAGTTATCAAAAAGGAAGTAATAGCTTTTGTATAATTTAAGGATATGTAAAAAATATTTTGAATAATAAATTTATTTGTTGCTAAATATTTATCAATTAAATTTAAATCTAAACTAATATTTCTTAAATCATTAGATATTGACGCAAGTATGCTTATTGTACTTACAGTAAAAAAATTACAATCAGGAAGTGAAACAAGATTTTTAAAAACTTGAAATCTCTTTTAATCTTCAAATAGTGGTATAGTATTCAGGAAATAATTATTAGCACCACATTACTGAAAAAATAAGTTATTACCATCCAGCATAAGAATTTTTTAAAATAAGAATATTTTGTTTTACATTACTTAAAATGAATTGCTTAATATATCGGAATACTAAAATGCGATAGAAACTGAGGAAGTCATATAAGTATTCTACTTAAACTCAAATACTCATATAAACAGAGAAATATTTGAAATTGGACTTTAATATGTTCCACACCATGTTAAATTATATGCATTAAGTATTCGTTAAATAAGAAATCAGGAAGTGCACAATATGTAAGTTAACCTAAACGACATTAAATTTCCTATTAGATTTTGCAGAACATTTACTAAATTCTTCAGTCATTATAAATAGTTAAAAGATTTCACTGGATATGTGTGTGCTACTTCATGAATCTATACACCAAATGTAAATTTTGTAATATAACAAATGAGTTTAATTTCACTGTAAATAAAATTATTAAAGTAAATTAAAGATTATAAGTGAATTTTAACCTGTGAATGATTATAAATATTTATACGCGCGTTAATACCTGTTAAAATGATTTAAAGTTAGTGAACACTTAGTTCAATCCTCTTAAATCAGACATGCAAACAGGTATGTATATATTGTACTTTTATAAGTATAATAAAAGAGTATTTATAACATTTAATAAATAAATCTTAAAAATATTGTATTTAATAATAATACCATATAAATATTATATAATACTTTATAAAATTCTACATTTTTTACAACTTACGTTACTGCTTTACTGTGATAGAAGACGATTATTATTATTTTATATTTCATTGGACATAAAATTTTATATACTACCTAAATATTGTGAGGCTTTATCATACATGCGGGTCTTTATTTAATCTAGTCTTTATATTGTTTGCATGATTTTAAAAAATATTGCTTTTATAATTAATTTTTATAATAATATATTCATACTTGTGTATGATACAGAATACTTCTCATATAACTGTAAATTTAATTTCACGTATGTTAATATAATATTTCAATGAAATAATAAGCTATTAAAGGTAATTTGAATTTGTGCATGAAAGTTTTGAGAGGAATTCTAAGTAAATACAGTTTAATTATTAAGTATTTTGCTGTGGAAAAGGGAAATAAAGCTTTTTTCTTCCCGAAATATAACCCAAAAATAAAATCATTTATCTTCCAATTGAGAAATAAATATTAGGATTTTAAAATTATAAACTATACTTAAATATTACACGAGGTTTATAAACAATACAATCTGAGAATCAGCATACTATATAGAAAATTCAGTATGATTTTAATTTTTGATAACATATATATTTTATTCCACTTGCTTTTCAGATGAAAAGTACTTCCCATTTTGCATAGTATTTGCTGTAGTAAGTTTCATAATCTTAACATTATTTAAAGAAAATATATTTTAACCAATAATATTAATGACAACAATTTTTGATTGTATTGAAAACTAAACAACCCTATTTTATTTATCGCTCTTCATTTACTTCAAATTAAAGGGACCATATATTAAGGTAATTCATCAGATTTTAAGCTGTATTAAATTTCAGACAATTTCTAACGACTGGATTTATCACTACTTATTATAGTGTTTTTACTATAATTCTTTTTGGAATTAGTTACAACTTTTATAGTGGAAAATGCGTATATAATAAGCTAGGTACTGGAACATCTGCGGCGTTCCAGTATCTAGCTAAATTTGAGCTTTACCTATTTAGGGAGGTCAATATTTTTATATCAAAGTCCTCTTAAGTTTTAAGCTGTATGCATTTCAAGTAGAAATATTTATGGGTTATATACAAGAATAATATTTATGTAAATACAAAATTATTTGCAAGGAACTTGTTTGTCTGTTAAATCTCAGTCGATTGAGATTAAGCATCTTAATTTTTTATAAAAAGAAGAGCTGCTTTTGGTCTGTAATAAATTACATCTTTTGCTAAGTTTCCTTCTATGGTTAGGGAATAGTTTCTTCTTTTCCAAATGGTTGTCCTTTCCATAGCTGGTTTAGCAAAATGCTAAGATGAAATTCAATAGCCTATTGTCAAATAGTGATGAGAATCATTTTCTTTAAAATATTCTATATATAATTTATGGAAGTAGTCAATGAAAAGGCTATGTCTTGTTAGGAAGTAAATATCATTTTTATTCTAAAGAGAAGAGTTTTGGCAGGAATAATTAATTCCTAAATCAGCTTCTCAAGGTTGTCATTCCACTTGTTTTCTTACTGTGACATCAGAACCTATTATTTTAGGCAATTTCTAATCAATGTGAAAAGCTGGATTTGCTTACTTTGATCTTTTACCTTCAAGAAGGATATGCATGCAATAGGATACTTGGACATAATAATAAAAAATAAATGCAGGAGCATATCATAACTATGGATAAAATAAATTTATACAAATTGTAAAATAGCAGATAATATACTCTGAGTCATTCGAATCTAACCAAAAAAATAACAAAATGTAGGTTATATATTCTGTTATATATTTGGTTATTATATAGGTTGAAGCTAAAAGAGAAACAGAATATAGGTTATATAAGTTTGTTCATATCAAATTTCCTATATATTGTTATGACTTAATATAAATAAGTTTTAATGGCAATCAATCTTTCTTGAATAATTTCAAGAGAAAAGCAATACATCGAAAAGAGATCATATATATTAAAAGTATAATTTCTAGAATTTGTATTTTAGTTTTCAAAATTCAAACTATTTAAGTACTTTCTTAAAAAAATCTGCTTCGAAATTTGAAGTATTTGCTAGCAGTACCTGTAAATATTTCAAATATCTAAGGAAAAATAGCTTTTGAAAAATAATTTTAGGTAACTTTAATATTAAACTCATCCACTAATTATTTAATTAATTTTTCAATAAATGTTAGTTAAAAGTATATGAATTATTCTTAATTCTTTCTATAAATTTATTGGGCTAATATATAAAATTAAAATAAAAGAATAAATTTCAAAGTAAATTCAAAATAAGAATAAATTTTTATTTTTGATAATTTTTAATAAAAATATCATTTTATACTTACTGAAATTTTAATCGCAATGCTCTTATAAGCATTTAATTTTTTCTGATGCTTCATACAACGTTATATTTTTAATTTGAAATTACAAGGTTTAATTAATTAAATAAACTCTAAATGTGATGATATTACTACTGTTTTTTCTTTAACTAGTTTGCAAAAAGAATGCTTCTTTTCATAAGGAGGGCAATTTGGAATTAGATACAAACAATATTTCGTGTTTTTCGCTTCTAATCTTTTGAGGTCCTTTTTACGAGCAAATAAAATACCTTAGAGGATTGTGACCATGCAAGAATCCTCGGAGCACATTTAACTCTTTGCACACGTGTTCATTTTAATGATTTTCTTTATCCAAGAAACAGCAATTTCATTACGGAAACAAAATTTTTATATGAGTAATTCATGGTTGTTCTGTTGGAAACTACGTAGTAAATTTTAAATCATGTTTGCTGTGTTAATACACCTGCTATTTTACTTTATGTACCATGATACTTATAAATCAAAAGAAGAAAGTATACGCATTTTCTTAAATTGATTGCATTTTTCATTGGAAGGAATTTTGAAACACTCACAGTTATTTTCATTGTGATTTAAAACTTTATTCTGTTTAAATTTTATTCTAATTTAATATAAAGTTTCTCGATTAAATTTATTTAAATAATTCTCAATCAAGATATTTTACTAAGGTCAAGTAGTTATGTTTTGGAATTATATAAAAGTTATTGAAATTGAAAATTACGTAAGCAATAAAAATAATGTTTTAATTCAACTAGAAGAATACAATCTAATAATTTAAAAATTTATTTTCTTTCATAACTTAACATGAAATTTATTTTTTAAAAAAAACATTAACTAATTTAAGGGATTATTTAAATTTACTATATTTAAGCCATTTTTCTTATAGCCTTCAAATTAGTAAAATCAAATAACTTAACATAATCTGAGCTCATTCATATTATTATGCTCATTGAAGTGAATATTGTCTCTCACTTGGTTACGTATGTTAGTACTCATTTTTTTCCGTGTGTTTTCTACAACGTTGCATGTTTTATTTTGCTTCAAACAACACAAATTTCTATAGACACATTATTCAATTCATAAATAGTATTCTATGTTAAAATCGTTCTTGTGTATCGTCAACATAATAAAATAAGTAATATTTATTAAAGTCTTATTAGTAATTGCATGGGACAATTTAAGATTCACTCTTTGGCACTTTAGCAGCAAAATAAGTACAAAATGTTGCAAAAACAGACTTTTATATTCAATTCCACAGCCCAAGTATACTTAACTGCAACTCAAAACAAAAATAAAACTAACCATCATACGATATTGTGAATAAATTAAATAGAATTATTGAAAAATGTGGTTTTAAATAATATTTTTGTAAATAGTAAACAATAATTGAAAGTTTCCTAATTCAAATCGCTAAAGATAATGGAAAAAAAAGAACTTCAGATACAAGTTCAACGTAAACTGCATTAAAATTAACTCAGAACATGAATGAGAAACATTTTTTGCCCCAAACTCTTTACAATATTTAATCCCTAGAATTCAAAGTTTAAGAGTGTGAATTAAAAAAGATGACTTGATAATGTTTGGTCAAGTGGATATTCTAAACTTTGTGGCTTGAGAGAAGAAAGTTTAAGCCAATCCAAAAAAATATCATGGCAATTGCATTAGGGTCAAATAGAATCATTTAGAGATTGGGGTGTGGAAATATGAAATATACAATAAATTAGACATTAACCAGAAAAAATTTTGAATTCCATCTATGGAATATGATGAATGATACATTTCCTTTCAAATAAACTTAATGAACCATACAAAGTTGTTTCTTGTATAAAGGGCAGTGGATCCCAGGGAAAAATAATTTTAAAACGTTTCTATGAGGGTGTATTCTATGTATATGTTTTTGAAAAGTGTGTATTACACGAATCTAAATTCGTTCCAAAAAGCGATTTTGATAATTGAGATTGTACGCAAGCGGATTAGGCAAAGTGATAACTTAACACAAGTTGTGTTTCCATCTGAAGGACGTCACTGTTACATTTGTTATGGCTAAATATCGACGCTTTGTTTTATTTAACTATGAAAATCTATGAAATTTATAATCTATAATCTATACTTTATTTGATATTATTGAAAGATAAGACGGCCACTTTCAATTCATATATCAAATAAAAATAAATTCTACATTTGTCACCTTATATAACAGTATAGCAGTAATACACGGTGTATCTAGGTAAAAAAAAAAGTCTCATATACTCTATCAAAAATATTAAATTTCGTATCAAATTAGTTTCATGTTTATATTAAAGCCATTAAGCTTTTATTTTTATTTAAAGGTATAAGAATCCTTATTTCATTTTCTTCTTAAATCTCAACTTTAGATAAACATTCTCATTAGCTTTAATAAAATGTAAAGAGTAGCATAAAAATGTCTAATTGTTACATTTCAAAAATCATATTTTGTTGAATTTTACAATGTAAGTGGAACTAAAAATATAAATGAGAGTGAGTTGCTTTTAATTGTAATTAAAAACTTTATTAAAATTTTTGCCATACACTACTACAACAATTATTAGTTTTTATAGAATGTCTTACTTTTGTTATTTAATGATTTATTTAAATTTTTTTATCACTTAGAATTAAACTGTAACTATTTATATGCAAAAGGTTTTCCTTATATTCATAAAAAAAATTTTTATTTTTTTAATTTGTGAATCTTCCTAAAAATGTTTGTTTTTATATAATATCTGTTAAATACAACATTTAAACAAATAATAATATAAAAAGATTTTACCCTATCAGTAACTTTGATAAAGAAAGTAATATTCCTAAAATGTTTTTTTTTTTTTTTCGAAAGAAATGCTTTTATAAAATCAATTTTTTTAAGAAATATGAATAAAAAATGTTATTGATGGGTAAAGTGTGTTTAAAAAAAGCTGAATCTTTTACGCCAAAAATGTTTTATTTAAAAATTTAATAGTGAGAGAAAATAGTTGAAAGTATATCAAATCATCTTAAATATTAGATTTTTTATATTCATACACATCAAACTTCTATTAAAAAAAAAAAAAAAAAAAAAAAAAAAAAAAACGTTTTTTCATAAATTTTTGACTGAGCTTAGTGTAGTTTCTTACGATGCAGGGTTTTTTTTTTTTTTTTTTTTTTTTTTGGTTCGGATAGTTATTTGGAAATATTGAAACAAAAGATTATATTAAATATTTTTAAGCTGTAAGAATTCAATGCAACAATTTAAGCTATACAATTTTATGGTATACCGACTATGTTTTCTTGATTAAAAAGAAAAGCAAAAAATAAATATTTAAAAAAAAGGACATTAGTACAATTTAGTGAATGCAAGTGTAAACTTAAGCATGATTTTTAAAAGAAAATTACCATGAAGCAAATTTTTTTATTTTTCTTTGACCTTCTTAAAATTTGTGTAAATCACTAAATATTAATTTAATTTTGTAATTATAGCTAAAGAAACAAATATATTATTTAAACATTATAATTATAAATATATTAAAACAACGATTAAAGATATAAATTCCAACTAAATATTCTTTAAAAAATATGTAAAAATTTTATTAGAAAAGCAGTGATATGTATTAAATATTTCAATCTTGTAAAAGTAAAAAATCGTATTTATAAGGCTGTATGTTTGTATACTGTCAAAGAGTAAATAAACATTATCTTAAATTATATTCTATTTAAAAAAATTTTTAAGTGATCTTGATCTGATATAAAATTAATATGTAACAAAAACAAATAAATTAAAATCGGTTTTTGATATATGATTCGTAATTTAATTTCTAAGTTAAATAGAGTAAAACAAAAAAAAATTATTAAAAATTGAATGTGAAAATACCAAAAAGCATCTGTATTATAATTGTTACAGAACATAAAAATGCCTCATTGGAATATTTATTAAATTTCAAATAACCTAGTGAATGACTAAGAATTTGTCAATTAAATTAGTACACAGAAGAAATAAGATTTCATAATTAAATTATAAAAGTATTACAACACTTTTTAAAAGTGCTTAATATAATTTAATTCAAAAATGTCTTAGTTAAATTGAATTTTCTGTTAATTTATTTTCAACTGTCACAAAGGCATTTTTGTTTAAAATATTTCTTTAAAAATTATGATGTAAAAATATATTTTTTGCATTATTTATTATTTGTTCTTTGCATGATTGCACAAATTATATTTACTATTAAGGTATTTCAAATAAAATTTATTTTTTAATTTCATACTGTTACCATTTTCAATGTAAAATTACAAGGTTTGAGTTTATTTATTAAAAAAAAATAAGACATTGTTGTTATTTCTAAGTCATAATAATTCACTTAATGTCATAACAATAATACCGCTCTGATTGATTATTTTTGTACTTACAATTTAACAAACATATTTTATGCTGGTAGATATTTAAAAAAGATTTTTTGTATATAAAATTATTGAAGTATATTAAATAATTTCGATTTATATGTTGATATATTTTTCTTACAAATTATGATAGTATTTTATATTTTTGAAATTACTCATGTCAAGAAATCATACTTTAGCAGTTACAACCTCATCATATATTAAATATGAAGCTTATTAAGTATTTAAATTAGAATTTCAATATATATATATATATATATATATATATATATATGTATGTGTATATATAGCTAAGAACAGTTATTTAACCGAATTTGATCATGGGAATACATACATAATACAGTTTTCATAATAATTTTTCTCTCATTTACCAAATAGCAAACTACAAATCTCGTAAAACAGATTAATAAAGTATTTGGATATATGCTTTATAATTCTCCGAAAGATTCTAGTTTCATTTTATAAGGTATAATACACTATCGTAACCTTGAAATGAACTCCAAAGATCCATGAAATGAGGTTATTTTCCTCAGGTATTTACTTGACTTGAATACACATTCACATTGAAGAGACTATATCTTTCACAGTAGTAATAATGTGGAAATCATTTCAGGGGGATATCGGTAGTAACTTCTGAGTTATGAGTTTCCTCTTTACGAGCTAATAAAATAACCTAATAAATTTCTAACATAGTAATTCTTGTAGGAATAACATTATCTGTATGTATTCTATATGATATTCTCCTTTCTCTAAAAACAAAATAGCAAAGAAAAAACATTTTACTGCTGTTTCCTCTTTGCTATATTGGGGAAACTGCTCCAGAATACTAAATTTCTAAAAGACATTAAATTCCCTTGTATTTTTCTCTTCGTTGCTTTTTATACTTGAGTATAAGACAGCAAAATCGGCTAATCACGTGATTAATTATAAAATAAAAACAGAAGCTTTATCGTTAATTGTTAATCTCTTACATGGAAGAAAGTATATCATTTTGTAATTATTATACTATAAGAAAGCCTGTTTTTAAATAACATAAGATGTGGTTTGTCTTAAAATTATTAGAATATAAGTTTCTTTACTTAAATATGTTTTAATTATCAGTATAACATGGATACAAAAAGGAGTTATATTTTGTTCATTTGATATAAAAAGGAATTTTGATGAACATATTTATCATTTTATTTCCATTAATGGCAGGTTATTTATGTATAAATACAAATTCGCTTATGTGACATCCCAATTTGAGTGTTATGATCAAAAACTAAATTTTATTTTATTTATGCTCTAAATTCTTATTTATTTCATAAATAAATTTCATCATAAGGTCATCATATATTACAATAAATAAATTTCATCAGCATTAATTCATTGAAAAATTTATTAAAACAGACTTTAAAAAATCTGAAATTTATATTTTGTATTTTCCTAATTATATGAATACCACAAAAATTAGATATTCACGTATTGGATACTAAACATTTTTTTCATATTTGATAATTTTAAAATTTAATTTTTTTGTAATTTATTAGCAAACAAAGATCGACATTAGTTGAATTCAATATTTTCTTTATAAATATATTCCATTGAATTAAGTTAAGGAGCACATTACAAATTTAAAATTTAACATTTAAAACTGCGAATTCCTAAGTATTTGAATGTTCAATTGTTTTTATTTTTTTCAGTTATAAACTACTTTATGTATGTACTTTAGATTTCATTTCTATATAATGCCAATAATTTACGATAAAAATCAACTTAAAAAGATATAAGACGCTTATAATCAAAATATCTTGAAGGTTTTTTTTGCTTCGCTTATGTATTTAAATATATTTTAGTATTTATGTCTTTTAAAGAATGTAGCTCATCAAAATGTCTGAATCAGTAATAAGAAAAAATAAATATATGCAAGGAAATGCCTTAAATATTCTTAAATTTTTGTTGTAAATTTTGTATTAATGCCCTTGAATTAGTCAAGTAGTAATCAATGCAGAAATTTTATAGCATAAACTTTTAGCCAATAATTTCAAAACAATAATTTGTTAAATCTAAGATTTTTGTATATTTAATTAATCTATGATTTAAATGCATTAGTTACTGTTAGTGTAACCATTAGTTTAGTTGTAACTTAGTTTATGTTTGAGGTTATGTAAATAACATTTATAGATTAATAGAGTTAAAAAAAATTCAGTGAAATAATAATATAACATACAAAACTAACTTCTCTCGTTTGTCGTTCTAATATTTTCATAATATAATATTGATCAACTTTTCCATATTATAAATTATTTTGTTTAAGTTGGGAAATAAATAAAACAAACTTTTTTCGTAAAATATACAAATTTGAGGATAAAAATTTATTAAAATATAAAGTAAACTTTTGATATTAAAATGTCATTAGATATCCTGAGCACTTAATAACCTGTAACTTGCAGATTAGCAAATTCAAAATAAGCATTTATCAGTGGATCTAGTCTATGATATAGATTATGAATTATGTGAACTTTTTTTTTTTTTTTTATCAAATTTTCGCAGTAGTTAACATTGAAACTTTGCTTGTGTATTTCATCGTAGAAGTGTTTGTCAAAAAGTTAATCTTTATTTAGTTTTATTCGTTATCCAGCTTCAACTATGATCAACAATGGATAAAAATAAGCGTTTGTCAATTGAGCAATTTCTCAAAAACATCCACTAATTCTTATATTAAATGAGTAAAACGTAAGTAGAAAAAGTAAAAACACTTAGTTCAGCAAAGTAATAAACATTAAGATACAAATTTAAAAAAAATAGTTTTTTTTCTGGGTTTATAGCATGTATTTTCTTTACGATTTTTATAAATGTAATAGCTTTTTATGACTTGTACTAAATTCTGTTTATATTGTTCATCTGAAAAAATGGTAGTGGCTTAAAGTATTTATAGCTATAATGCTATAAAAATTACGTGATGCACATTACAATTTTTAACAATTTATCTACTTTTGCTGCTAAATGAAAAGTATTTAAATTAATTCAGAAATAAATTCTCAAGTATTCTATAAAAAATTAAAATATTTAAGATTTTGTAGTTTTATTTTTGAAATTAGAGGTTTAAGAGAGAAAACTAGTTTTTAGTTTTATGAAAGAAATATTCATCACTTTCACAAGACTATAATTTTTTTATTTTTTTTTTTTCATTTTTCAAATACGATTGTTATTTAAAATGTGTATAAAAAAGTAGAGATAAATATTTCATAGAAAGTCTCATTTCAAAAACTTGTTCAAAAATATAATTGATCGTAAATAAGAAAACTAAATGAAAATAATTTTTATTATGGAAATCTTAGACGTTGATATCTATCAACTTCGAATTTCAACGTCTACAAAGCGTCTAAAGAGATAAAACTTATAAAAAATTAATTGAAAATAAAATCTTGTTAGAAAAATATGAATGGAATGACATGCATATGTGTTCATCCCTTATGATTATGTTTTCTTTGGGCTAATGTACTTACTTGCTCAACTGTGCCCGCCATTAGAAATAAAAAAAAAATATTATGTTTTCAGAAATACTTTATTATTAATATTAGTTTTTTATTAATATTAATATTAGCTTTATAATACTTGTTTACTTAAATAGTACTTAAAAGGTACTATTATGTAAAATAATACGATGTGAGTTTTATTACATTGCTTGAAAAATTCTACTCAGTAAATATCAATTTCTAGTTTGAATTACTTTTGGCAATAATTATATAAATTATATGTAAACTTTGTATGTTTTAAGAATAATTTCCGATAGAAAATCAGAATAATGAAACTAATATTGAGTTTGAATGCAACTCTAGTTCATTTTTGAAATATTGAAACATGTAGAAGGTTATTTAAAAATTTTAAATAGTATAAAAAAATTAAATATTTCTTTTGATTCTCTTATATATTTTATCTCTTATATATAAAAAAAATTAGCTTTTTCTCTAACGGTAGGCACTGGTTGACGAACCCTTCGCCCCAAGTAAGTCGTAAACTGTTACTTTTTTATCGTTAACCGGAGGAAACCTATGGACCAAATCACTAAGGTGACTAGCATTATCCACGTGACATCACCCACCACAAACCAGTTTAAAGGGTGGACGACATTCATTCATCATCTCAGAAGAAGGGACAGGGAAAAGCAGAGAGACAGGGGGGAGAGAGAGAAAGGAACATCCATTTCCGAATTGGCATCTGAACTTGGAACCAACTGCGTATGAATAACAGATGCTGACCACTCAGGAATCAGTTGGCTTTCTTGAAAATTAAATTTTACCCTTAAAAGAAAAGAAAATATTTAAAAACACAAGTTAATCCTTTAATTACTTATTAAAAACTTTTAATTTTTAGCATTTTATGCTTAAATATATAAGAGAAGTATGAATACTCTTATGAAAAATACAGAATTTTATTAGTTATTACTTTTTTGAAATATTATGATTCATTGTTATGTCATAGATTATTGATAGATTAGATGATTGGTCTCAGATTAGAAGATTATCTTAGACTAATTTAAATTAAAGAAGAATTTAACATTAAAAATATATAAAACTTTTCCAAAGCTAGAAGAGAAACCACTTAAGTAAAAGAGTTTAAATTACAGAAACAAATTTCTTAACAAGTTTAACATGAATACTGTCAATTCTCGAAAAGTAACGCTTTGAATTAAGTAACATAAAGACTGAATAAGATAAAGGAACTATTTGAACTGAAAGAAAGTATAAAGTTCCCGTTTTCCAATTCTGTGGGCTCTTAAAAGAGATCGAACAGGATGATTAAAATGTGTTAAAATTACGAAATCCTTTTGTATTTGAAAACTTTATCGAAAACCATTAACAGAAATATCTTTGATGATGAAAATCTAGTTTTATATTCTTATTTATGTCAGTTGTGTGTGAATACTTTTCGAAAAGGCTTTTGAATTTATTGAATTAAGTTCAAGAATGTTTATGTTCTAATGACTTTATTTTCGAATAATTTTGGCAACTCTGGTAAAGAATTAATTGCATTAAATAATTATAGTTAGTTTAAGTTTCATTCTTAAAATAAAGACGTCTTCAAAAGTTTGAATTTTATTTTAAGAAATTGACAAAATTTATGATAATTAAATTTATGATGACAAAATTAATGATAAGAAATAATTATGCACAATTGAAAATTTTATAAGTCGAAATATTAATTTTAAACTTCAGAATTTTTTTACGAATTCTTCAGGACTTAAATTAAACATATTTTAGGAGATATTAAATGAAATAACATTGTTTAAAAAATTCTAAATTTTTATAAATATATAAGTAAAATAAGTAAATATTAGCATAGCATTAGAAGCATATAAATCTTTAAAACTTAGTAGTGGTAAAAACTTAGAAATAGTATATAAAAATAAATTAAATTTTGAAAAAAGAAAAAAGAATTGAATTTTTTACGAATTCTACAGGAGTTAACTTAAACATATTTTAGGAGTTATTAAATGAAGTAGCATTGTATAAAAAAATCAAAATCTTTAGAAATATATAAACCTTCAGAACTTAGTACTAGTAAAAAACTTATAAATAGTATAAGAAAAAAAAAAGATTGAATTTTGAAAAAAAAAAAGAAGAATGAATTGAATCTCTTACGAATTCTACAGGAGTTAACATAAACATATTTTAGAAGTTAGTAAATGAAGTAGCATTGCATAAAGAAATCAAAATCTTTAGTAATTTATAAACACAGAATTAGAAATACATAAGTCTTTAAAACTTAGTAATAGAAAAAATTTAGAGAAATACTATACAAAAAAAAGAGATAACAAAATCTGTGATGTGGATTCCATGCCTGGAGATAAGTTGGAAGTACATATCTAACAAAATGAAGTGAAATTAATTTCACTTTTTTAAATAATAAGAACCAATGGAGCAAAGTATGAATATCATAATCAAATTTTAATTAATTGTGTTATATGACTCATAGCACATCTATTATGAGTGGTATAACATGTTTAATGCACAAATTTCGTTCATATAAATAAGCTGACACCTATTTTGCAGAGTTATAATGTTTTTAATGATACGAATTACGGAAATATAACTGAAGTTCTGATGAAGTGAAATTTCTGAGCCCACGGTAGCAAAATGACGTCTTAACCTCGTAATAAAAAATCCTTCGTGTGAGTCCCACACATAGTATTTACAATTACAGCAATAAAAACATGCTCATCACAAAAAAATAAGGTAAAATACAAATACTGTATATGGGTTTGAAAAAATTACAAATTATAAAAAGAACATTACAAGAAGGTATTACAAGATGTTATGAGTATTGATTATTTATACAATTCTAGTTACAAATGTGAATATTGGTAATTACACATATTAATATTTTTAAAAATGATGTTTTAGATGATATGATTCACAAATGTATCAAACCAGTTATTAATAAAGTAAATCAATTTTTCAGGATTGCTTTTTACGCTTCAATTCACCATTTTGAATCATATTATTTAATTTACAAAATTAATTTATTAATATAAAGTATAATTAAAATTATTATAATAACTTATTCAAAAAAGTTCTATAGAATTGTTAGAAATAATAAACTTACGTTTGAAATCAAATATAAAATAAAAGAAGTTTTTAAAAGCCATTTTCTTCTTTTTCTACATGCAATCAATATTTCTGATACTCTGTTTCAAAAAATCGATGCGGAGAATATTTAATTTAGATCCATGGATTTTCTAAGATTAGCCCTTTAGGAGAAATTTTTACTTCGTTAAAAGCAATTGGTTTTTGAACAATGAAATAATCAATGCAGTTGTCGAAGTCTGAATAAAAGGAGTTGTTACTGCGAAAATCTAAATGTAGTGCGATCAAAGAAACTAAGTTCGTGGATTAACTTTTTTACTCTTCTTCATACTCTTTCATCTAATTTTGTTTGATCTAGTAACAAATGAGTGGAAATAATTGGGTGAAAATGATAAGAATCTTTTAAATACTAGATTCCATAAAAGGTGCAGATTAAATTATTATTTTCTAAATCTCATTTATTTATTAATATTTGTTTAATACAATCATTGGCTGATAACTATTTTCATTGATCTCCATGTCTAAGAAAAAGTACTTGAATTGCTTAATGCCACTGAAAATTATGACCAAGAATTTTTAATGCAAAAATGATTAAAGTATATACTTAAATATTTGGAAAACAAAACTTTTCTTTAGTATATACCACAGCTTTACATACTACCTAATGAATAATATCCATTGCAAAAACTTTGCCATTTGGACAAATGGTCAAGATCGTTCGATCTTAAGACGAAAATTAGGAATACGTTTTTCCATTTATCCCCAAAAATATATGAGCATATAGGAAATATAAATTAACACATATTTCATTCAGTTACGGTTTGGATTAAAATTGGGATCTTAGTTTCCTAAATGAATAGTGTTACTGTCTTACGGATATGCATTTATTTTTTATTTGTAAAATATTTATTTAATTTGCTTTTAAAAATTATTTCTTTACATTAATTTTTCAGTTATGAAGTAATTTCAATTTAAGTGATTTTAAATTTATCTGAACTATGTATGTGTGTGCCTTCAAAATATTGGTTGATGTTTTCTTGATGTCATAAAGAACTGATATAAATATAGACAAACATTTACACAGCATATATTTTCAGATTATTTATGTTATTTGATGAAGTTCCTTTAGCTTTTGAAATGCAGTATCGAAACTTTAAGGAGAAATATTTTTAATTAAATTCCAATCACGTTGTTTTCCTAATCCCCAAAATTAGCGCCACGTTTTGTTATATGAATTTTAGAAATCTGGGGGGCTACTTATGTTTTTTCAGTGTTAAAGCAATTTTTAATTATAAGTAACAAATTAAAATTTGGGGAATTTTTGAATCCCAAAGTACTAAATTTAATCAAAATAAATTAAATTTTAATAAACTTGTTTTCAAATTTAATTAAATTTCAACTTCAAAACTATGCTCAACAGAGAGGAAAGAAACAAAGATTTTTTCAAGCTAATCCACAGTAGCTGTAATATCTTATCTCTTAAAATTATGAATATTTTTCCTATGTGTATTTTTAAATGATTCTTTATATTTTTTGCTTTTAAATGTCTGATGAGTTTTAGATATCTTACTAATAAATGTACGTTGCACAATATTATTTGTTAATAAATTTTAAGTATCTTCTTTTGAAATCACGTAACTTTTGATTAAAAAATATAATAAAAAATTATGATTATTTATTAATTTCTATAATTACTACTTACATTTTTTAATTTACTTTATCCTCACGATTACATATTTTGCTTAAATATGTCATTGCGGTGATAAAGAGTTTTTTATGCATATTATTTAATTAATGATAGAATAGTATTTTCGCTTCTTCAAGATCAAATTGATATATTTTATTTAAAATAATCACCTTATACAGTTTTAAAATGATTTTTCTGGTAAACTATCATTATATTCGCCCTTTGTAATTAAAATTTTATTTTTAAAATCAGCATTTTGTGAGATATGCTTTGTATATAGACATAGTTACTTTAGGCAATTTTCTTTATTTGCTATCAGAAAATGTGATTTTTCACAAGAGCTGCAATTAAATCAATTTTTCCACTGTTATTCTAAATCATAATTAAATAAAGAACAAAAATAATTTTGTCAAAAATTTGAAAAAAACCTGTGATTTGTATAACCAGCGCTTATACTTTATTAAACCTTTAAATACATATGTAGAATAGATTTTATTTTTCTAGTTAAAATTAATTTAATTTTATTTCAAGAATTCTATTAAATTGAAATGTTTTTCTGATATAATTTTTTTTAGTCTAAAAAAAATCCACACACTGCATGTTTAATTACATTTACTTATTTTTGAAGTGTTCCAAGCAAACTAAGAAATTAATTAATTTACACAGTTAAAATTTTCTAAAAGAAATTTTGTATAAAACAGTGCCATGTAAAACTTGTTTTGAAGGATATTTTAAGTATCCATCAAAAAACAACTTAAACAAAACACTGAAAGAATTTTTATTTATTTATTTATTTATTTATTTATTTTTTTTATAAAAAAAAAAAGTTGTACTTTCTTGGTCTCTTTGGAAAAAGAAAATGTTTCAGCAATATGCCATGAATGAATCCTTTATTAAAATAATTTTTTTAGCTTGATATATATTTTTTTATGTCTGCACAGTGTTGATCCTGAAAAATACCTTTCAAGATATTTATCTTAGTTTTTCAAATACTATGAGAAAAATCATAGTTGAATTAAAAAGATTACCTAGTGTACATTTATAAATGTTAACCAACTCATGGGATACAAAAAAAAAGAAAACAAACTCAAAGTTATACAGTTGGAGAATGCCATAATTTTGTAAATTTTTTAAAAGATAATAAGAGGGAGTTAGTTAAGAACAAATACTGAATGTTTGTACAGTGCATTTTTCTAATGCTCGAAGAAATGAGACAGATAATATAATAGTTTAAATATATTTTTAATAGAAAGTTATATAATTATATAATATAACAAATGAGAGACAATATTTACTTAAACTAATAAGATTTTACTTTTGTATTATTGGGAAAAAAACATTCCTTAGGATATTTTTAATTTATATTTTTGTACGTTAAATGTTTGCAATGTTAGTTAAACAATTATTTTAATTATTAGACAATGTGTATAGTTTTTATATATTTATCAAAATCATGAATAATTTAAAATAAAAAGTTATGAATTCTAAAATATATAATTAAATGACTTAATATATGACGAACATTCAATAATTTATTAGTTACGAAATTTTAATGTTTTTATAAAGTAATGTGTACGATTTAAATAATGCTATTAAATTGAAAGTTGTATTAATTTGTATCATTGTATAATTATTTAAATGAAATTACTTCTCAATGGACATAAGATAATTATTCTCATTTCAATATACATTCAATACAGGGTAATAATTAATTATTGTTAGTTTATGGATTTCTTTGATACATTTTTGGCAATTTGTGTGCTTCGCAATGGTACTTAATGTGTACTTAAAATTTTTGATTTCATTGCTTAGATATTTAAGTTACAGTTAATTTTGCTTTATGTATAATAAATATATTGTGGAATCTAGAGAAACTTTATTTTATTTTATTAATATTTTAATTTTTGTATTTAAAGTTGTAATAATGTCGGGTTTTCCATAGATTTTTCAAGTTATCAATTGAACATTTCTTAATAGTGTTTTTTTTTTAAAATATAGCTCTGTAATTTAACCAAACTAATTGATTTTCTTATAAAAATCCATTTCTAGTTGATTTTTTTTGTCATTCAAAGGTAAATTTTACGTAAGGAAAATTAATTAGACCGGGTCCTACGGCTTAAGGTTTATTCCCAGTCATTAAAAATAGATTCATTTTATAATAAAAGACAAGCAGAACAAATTAAAAATATAGTTTGAAACTCAAATTTTTAGATAAAAATGATAAAATTAAATATATAAACTTATAAACAAATATGACCATATTAATAGTATGTTTAATTTTTCTAGATGATGTAGCCAAAAAAAATTATTTATGGTTATAATTTTTTTCTTTCAAAATATCGTCAATTTGATATCACTTTCAGTTTAATAACATTTATTAATTCAATAAGAACCATTAAACCTAAACACCATGAAGAAAATCAAACAAAAAATATTTATTTATGAGTATGTCTGGCACAAAATGGCTATGATAACAATTACAAATAGATTGAGGGATTACTGTGGTTTGAAATTAATAGAAAAAGTTGTAGGAGTTTTTGTATTATGTTTTGTAAAAATATTGTTTCATTAGCTATAAGACACAGGTTTCGTGCTTAAGTAATTAAAATGTCGTTTAAATTAATGTCGATAGAAATTAGTAAATACCTGTTGTATACTCAATGGCTAAACATATAAAATGCAGGGTTCCTATTACAATATAGTATGCAAACAGGCAGAAAGCTTTTTTCTCAGAATTTCAAGTGTGTGGACATCAGAAAGGTGCATATAAAATTGAGGCACATTCAAAAGATCATCTCCTCTTATATTCAACTTTGTCATTTGTATACACATTACCATAAAGATAAGTCAAAATGAAGGTCCCTAAGCTTAAAATCTATGCTGCATTATACATTATTTCACAGTACATGTGGGTATTAGGTATACTAACCAAGTACTCTTGATATAGTAATATGGTTTTGCTATACCATTATGATATAATTTGTCTTTCTAGCATTATACATGGAAAAACAATACATACAGGAAGATATTCTGTGTATACCATTTAATAACTACCCCATTATATTTTATCTTTCCCATAATTTCATTACCCAGGTTGGGTTTTAAATGTCATTCAGCAAATTTGCAGGTGGCAATAAAATGACAAGATTATTTAATGATTTTTGTAATCATATCCATATGTTTAAATTAAATTTTTTCTTATTTATTGTCATATAACTTATATTTCTCTTTTTTTCCTAATGTCGGGCACCCTTGAGTACTCTCATTTCCCTCAACAATGCCGGAACTTGTTACTCATTTTATCGTTATCCGGTAGACACCTGTGAGCCTAGTCACGGAGGTACGAGTAGCATCGCCCACGTCACACTACCACAAACCCGTTTATAGGGCGGGACATATTCATCCATCATCTGAGGAAAGGACAAGAAACACAGAGAGAGTAGGAGAAAGTACATCATTGCTCGAGCCGGGATTCGAAGCCAGGTCCTCCCCATCCATAGTCAGGTACTCTAACCACCAGACAGAATAGGCGGCTAACTTATATTTCTTAGAACATAACTTATCTATGTTCAAATTCTGGCTGCAGATCGAATGTATAGAATAATTAACTAACTTATACACACAAAATATTCACATTAAAATATATAAGTTCTACCAGAACTATGATATATCCTGCCAAGCATTTTTTTTGGTCACTTCAAATTTTTTTAAGAAAAGACATTTTTCATTTTTTATTGTCTTTAAAATTACACGGATAAATTTTTTACATTGATGTATTTTTGATCTAATTTCTTGTTATCAAATTAACAAATCAATTAAAATTGAAATCCCAGTGCTTATTTTGAAGGGATACATAAAATAAATAAGAAAGGAAAAATTAGTTCCTTGTGAAATTTTTAATACTTTAAAATCGCAATTTTATAAGCAGAAATAGAATAAAATCAAAAATTGTAAATTCCTTAGCTCTTACTTTCTCTTTTTTAAGGCTTGTTTTTAATATTTCTAAGAATATTTTTCTTTCCAAGAAAAGAATTTTTTCATATAGCTTACCAAAATTGTTAAGAGTAAGAATAATAATTTCTATCCCCACCAATTTTAATGAAAAAGCTCTCAACGACATAAGCATTTGGAAGGTTATGTTGTCATCTTATGTCACGCAAAGTTAGGTGAAATTCTTTTAGAAAACTTTAATTGGAAAAAAAACAATTCCTTATTTTCCTTATAAGACAAGCTTTTTACAGTCTGTTTTTCGCAATTTTTTTCTACTTTTAGTAAGTAATATATTCTTATATAATACTACTATATCGTGTAATAATTCTTTATAAATATATTTTTAAAAATATTCTGCAGATGTGCTTTGAAATAATTTAAGATCAACACACATAAGAACTAATATAAATGCATCAATTACTTTTGAATTTACAGTGACAATTACAGGAACGAAACTATAATTTTTGATTCTTAATAATTTTATTTTAAATTTGCAATCAATTTTAAAAAAAAATTATTTTTGCCTTAAATTAGACACGAATAAACACCGAAAAATTAAAATGTCGCTCCATTTATAATAATTTAATGCAAAGTCATTTAGATATGTGATTGCTGACAAGAAAATTAAGATTAAAATAAAATCGATTCCTTTAGAATGTATCGATGAAACTGTATACAGTCACTGTGAAAAATTCAGTTTTTTTGAATTTCGATACTGTAATAGACTTTCAGGTATCCAAACACAGAATGATTTTTAACTTGAATTTCTGAAACCTAAATCGATTTAATGGTAAAACATTTAACAAAAGTAAAATTATGTTGAATCATTTGACTTCAATTGCAATTTAATATGAAATTTTAATAAAACTTAATATTTATGGATACTTGATATTTTTTCAAAAAGTTTCTATAATCTTTTTCTGAACTGAAAAATTATCAACTTAGTTTAATTATTAAGCAATTTCTAATATTAGGGGAATATATTTATAAATTGATCATTAAATACATATGTAATGAAATTAGGAAACTCATAATTGTTCTACTTCTTATTATTTTTCTTTTTAAATAATTATAATTTTTATAATAATTTCTTATAATTTTTAAATTTAACTGCTGAAGAACATTTTTTATTCTGAATTATGTTAATACTTCTATAATTACTGCATAATAATTTACACTAAAAATTGGTAAACTGATAATTAAGTGTTTTCTTAAACTTTTTAATTCCACAGAAATAATAAATAAATTTAAAGATTTAATAGAAAACATGACTTTAATCCATTATATTTTTCAAAAAACTGTGCTCATATGTTAATTTTATTAAACTGATTCATTTCTCGTGTAAAAATAATTATATTTGCTATATTTAAACATGAAATTATTTCTTCTCATCTGAATAACATTAAGTTCCTGATGCAATGAGTAAATAGTGAAAATGTCAAGAAAGAGACTGCCAAGAGAGTTAAAAAAAATCTGAAGTAAAATATTTTTCTCTGAAGTTTTGCTTTTGGAAGAATTAGAGCGCGTTTTTCATCTCCAATATAGACTTCAAGATGGTGATATGTGTGACTGCAGTTTTTATTAAATCTTCTTTAATTATTGCAATGCTTATTTCATTTCTTTCGTTTCTAGTGAAATTAAACTGAAACTTTCTCGAAGCTTTTTTGAATAGGCTTTATACATTGCGGAAAAAATCACTAAAATTTAATGTCTTATTTCATTACTTAATGAAGTTTAAGTTTATTCTTAACTGTTATTAAATATTAAAACTTAATATATTTTATATTTCTGATATTAATTTTTATAAGTTAACAAAACTAGTGACGCATTACGTGTTTTGAAACTAAAAAGAATAAATTAATTCCAAAATCAAAAAAGAAACTAAAGAAGTTCCCAATCAAACAATTCTCAAAAATAATTAATTTTATAACATGTATCCACAGTCAATTGCTGCAACATGAATGGGTGACTTATTCCCCCGCTTTTTGAGACCTATATCTTTTCTTCCTGTCTAGTGGTCAGAGCGTACCTGACTGAGGATTGCAAGGTACTAGATCTGAATCCCAGTTCGGGCGTGGATGTATTTCCCCATTCCTTTTATAAACGATTTCCTACACTATAAATGGATACCTATGGCATGAGAGTTCTGTAGAAGTCGGACTCTACACCAAATTGTGGTTCAGTTGAAAAAGTGGAGCAATGAAACCCATAAAATAAAATGCAATGACAGTAAAATGCATTTTTTCAACTGATCTTAATCCAAAAATGAACGCTGTTATAAACTTCAATTTATTAAACGCTATGTCTCATATTGTGTAAATATTAATTTATTATTAATTGTAGATTAAGGACTATTTAATATAAAGTCTACCATTAAAAGGAACATCCATAAATTTAAAAAGTGTTTTCTAATTTATAAATTGTAAAAATATATATAAATATATATATAT
>JAPDSC010050489.1:59359-69366 GCA_026290005.1 Latrodectus geometricus | reverse complement strand
ATATATATATATATATATATATATATATATATATATATATATATATAAACTCATAATAATAGCGCTAAGGCATTAACAAAATGCTGAAAATTATAAAGGAAAATAAATACAAGTTTAGTTTAGAATAACAATGCCTGTTTAAATTATAATTTATTAATTAATGATATCCAAATGGGCAAGTGTCAACTTATAATTTGAGAATATCAGTAAAAATATTAAAAATATAATTCTCAATGCAGTTGATATGTAAATGGTATGTCAATTATCGAAAAGATTATGTCAAAATTGAAAAGAGGCAAGAGATTTCAAAAAAAAATAATTACAATTTTCAAAAGATTGAAGTAAAAATTGTTAAGCAATAAATAAATAAATATTAATTTGCATCAAGCACCTGCTGACAAAATAGAAAGTGTAAATAATAAATAAAATGTTATTACAACAAACCGTTTGATAGACATTTTCTTACAAAAACTGGAGGATCTGAAAATTTTCACTTTTTAATTTTTCTTGTTTTAGTCTTGCCAATCAAAATGCAGAAGAGAGGAATGTTTGACCAATCTCTGGAAACATAAGTATTTCCTACTAATCTATGTCCTGAAGCAAACTTCAATCAGGATAAATAGATAGGTTAAGGTTCTAAAAAAAGAGACAGAAAAGGAAAAATAAAATTAATTATGTAATTATAATAATAAAATTATTATGTAAATTACATGTGTGTGATTAAAATAATCAAAAACTTTTTTTTTTTTTTTTTTTACATTTTTGTGGTTTTGAGTAATTTGCTTAATTTATTTGATATTTTAAAGTTATTTTTTTCTTTTTAAGGAATATAGTTTAACAAAATTTGCCTAGAGGAAGAATAATAATTATGTATGTAGCAAATTCAATGAAAAAAAATTTCTACTATGCAAGAATGACTATATTTTTTCTTTTTAAAACATATAGAGCTTGGTGCAATGCTTTCAGAAAATATTATCTTAATCTAGAGAATTTCTTATTTTAAAAAATATCGCTTGTGTTTTAATGGGAACAAATGAGAAAAAATTGAGGATTTATTTTATTTTATTTTATTTTTTTTATATTTGCTTAGCAATATCAAAAAAATATATATAATATCAAATATAATAAATAATTTGATACATAATATCAAATTATAAAGCAGTTAAATTTTTTAGAACTATGAATTTATTACTACTTGAGGACTGTTTTGTCTCTAAAAATGATGTCTAATGCTGCAAATCATGTTTTATTGTATATTAAATGTCCTATAAATATAAATAATAAATAGGAATACATTTTATAATGTATATTAGTCAATTTCTATCTGGACTTCCCTATCTAGTGGTCAACGTGCCTGACAGAGGATTGGGAGGTCCTGGGTTCAAATCATGGTTCGGGCATGAATGTACTTTCTCTTTCTCTCTCTCCTGTCCTTGTCCTTTCTTTGTATGAGTGAATAGTTGCCTACCCTACCCTATAGGCGGGTACCTATAGGACATGTATGTACAGAAAAAGTCAGACTCCACATCAAATTATGGTTCAGTTGAAAAGATGTGTAACAGCGCACCCTATATTGCCAGCCTGGATGGCACTTGACAAACAAGAAAAACATCGATTTCTCTAGATCTAAGAAAAACTAGTTTCATTTAACTTTATATACCTAGGAATATTCTTAATGTACTTTACGTAAAACTTTCATTAACATTAATTTCAAAATAGTGTTATGATAGTTGTTTATAAATTTAAATTAATTCCAATTAATATGCATTTTTCAAAATGACAAGGTATGAAACTAAGTTGAATAGGAAATAATATTTATTTTTTGCTAAAGTGGAGAAATTATTTACTCACAAATCATTGCCATGATATTATAGTTGACAAATTATTATCTGCTTTTTGTTAATATTTAAGTAATCTTCGTTCATAAAAATCTTCTTAATAATACAAAATAATACAAAAAGAATGTATGTCGCAAACTAAAATATTTTTTTTTTTTTTTTTATAAATATAAAAGTTGTATAACAATGCTTATTATTTAAGATGTAACACTGACAGAAAATTTCAGAATCAAATTGGTTTTTGGTTAAACTTAATTTTTAACAATAAAAAAATCGTGGAAAAATATTGAATTAAAACCTCATATAAGTGTTTGATATTATTTTAGATTAAACAAATAAAAATGAAATAATATTAAAACACAAATTATTTGCATTTTAGATTTTTATAAAATTATTATAAAGTAAAACAAATTGACTTTAGACTCAAATTTCTATACATTTTTAATCTTTGTTCAGTTTTCTTAATCTGAAAAAATATAAATTTTTTTTAATATAAATGAATCAAAATTTAAAATGTTATAGATTTATAAAATTTTAAAACACTTGAAAAAATGCATAAACCATGCCTACATTACTTGAAAATAAAACGTGGAACAATAAACTACAATCCTACTTCTATAAAAATTTAAATTCATTAAAATATTTTATTTTAAATCTTCATAAAAAATATTATTCCTTTTACTTTTTGCCTCAATTATATTTCTATATATAAGAAAATTAAATTGCTTTAATGTAAATAAGCACATAGTGAAACCTTTTCTATTTAATTAGTAACTTTATATGCATATAAAATAATACAAAATGGAAATACGCTAGAAATATTTTTCTAGCTCTGTTTACAAGCTTCTTTTAATTCATGCTCACCCTAAGAAATCATTTCATGAATTTCTTATTATCTATTATTTGCACATTTTCTTTACTATGACATTCTTCATGAACAATATCAATAAAAACAAAAATTTAAACTACCTACTCCTTTTAAAAATTCTAAGAAATTAGAAATATTTTCTTACTTTAAGAAAGAGGGAGATTACTAAGGAATTCTTTTAGGCTTTAAGCTTTTCAATATTCACTAAATCTTTATATTTTTGAATATTGCATTTTTTTATATTTCTTGATTTGTTTTCATATAGTATACAACTTAAAAAATGAACTCAAGTAAAATTATTTTTCCTCTCAAAAAAAATATTCCAATGACATCTTGTATTGATTATTAAAGATAAATAAAAATTAAATTTTTATCGCTAATAATGCATAATATTTATTCACACATTTTTGTTTTTTTTTATATTTTCTTTGGTGTATTTATAATATTATTAGTTTAAAGTTATTTAAGCTGCAAAAATTTATTTAATTAAAATCAAATTTTGAAATGTATTCAAACAACATAAAAAAAATCCATTATGCTTTAAAAACAATTCATAAAATATGATGGATATTTATAAAATAACTGTTATAAATCGTGATCAGGTCGTGAAACATTATCATGTTCATATTTTAATCATTAATACCTGTATTTGATAAAAGATTTTAATAATGTGTAGTAAAATCAAAGTGATTGATTAAGTAAATTGTAAAAACCAACCAATGATAATAATAATATTAATCAAAACATTTGTTTTTATTAAATTTTAGAAAAAAATGAAAATTTATTTTCTATCAGCCTTCATTACAACATACAAATCTGATAGCCATTTGTTTACTATACAATAAACTGTAATAAAAAATTATATTGAAAAAGAAACTTAAATCATAGGAACTCATCAATTAGAAAAAAATAAATTTAATAAATGTTTTAAGTTAATTTTTAATAATAAAAGAATAATAAATTTAGATTTTCAACTTATTCATAGGTGAGGGAAGCGGGCAGCTTCTGTGTTCTAAGACGAAGGTAGAAGAAGAAGAAGGTAGAAGTCTGAAGGTAGAAGTCTGACTCAACTCCAGTGCCTGTAGACTTGGCTAGGCTTTACGCCAAAGATGAACTTACCAGAAGTTGGAATCCCGACGTATTTCACTCATTCAACTTAATATAGGAACACTATCTCAGGGGGTACTTTATCTCTTGTATCTACTGAACAGGTTAGACCATACTTACTCGCTTACTCAGTGGACACCTTAAAAGTATGAAGCTCTCTGGGGATTCTAAGCAATTTGAAGACTGTAACAAGTGTTTTATAAAGGTAGGCTTCTATTTAACATATTCTTGTCTGGGACTCTCCAAGCAGGATCTTACTGATAATCCACTTTTAGTTTTGGACTTTTTCAAGGTGCACAGCTTCGTGGACTTGATTTAGCTCCACTAATCTCGGGTGATGTGCAACAACAGGAACAATATAGAAAAATTTTTATAATATATAAATCCTCTATCACACAACATTTCTAATTGATGAGTACCTGATCTGTATGTTGTAGATCATCTCAGATCAGGCATTAAGATATGTATGTTGTAATGTGTGCTGCATGAAAAAAAAATTTCCTTTTTTTTCTAAAATAAAAATTTATTGATTTAATAAAACACTGTTTTTGATTAATATTATTATAATCATTGGTTATTTTTATATTTTACTTAAGCAATTACTTTAATTTTACGATGCATTTATAAAATCTTTTATCAAAGACAAATATTAATGTTTAAAAAATGAACATGATAATGTTTCATGACCTGATAATGATTTATAAGTGTTATTGCCTATATCGTAAAAAAATGGTAA
Source organism: Latrodectus geometricus (assembly GCA_026290005.1). NCBI lineage: Eukaryota > Metazoa > Arthropoda > Arachnida > Araneae > Theridiidae > Latrodectus > Latrodectus geometricus. The sequence goes on along the minus strand of JAPDSC010050489.1, from coordinate 64,817 downwards.
TTGAATATCGCAATACAAGTAACTCAAATAGAAAAGAAATGAAAACTCTTTTACTTGTGGAAAGTGATAACACAAATACTCAGAACTATTTAAAAACTTATTTTAAGGCATGTTTTCTCTCTACTTACAAATTGTTTTGCACGAATTATTATTTTTTTCTCATATTTCTATATAGACCATAATCTTTTAAAGATATGTTGATTTTTGTTAATGAATACTTGTACAATTTTGAAAAGAAAATATCTGAAAAAGATTATAGATGTGTAAACTCCAACTTAGTTAATACTATTTAGAATTTTGTTAATTTTTTCACAGAAATGTATGCTAGTTTCATAAAACAAACTTTAATTTATATAAATATATAATTAAATTTTCTAAATAACAATATTTAAATACTTTTTTAAAAACTTCATGACAGTCATGCAGTTATATCATTTCCTATAAACGCTAGACAATATTATTTTTCTGAAAAATACTTGCTAAATCAAGAAAATTAGTTTAGTTTTTTAGGTTTTGTGACAATAAATATTACTAATTTAAATAGAATATTTAAAATACGTCAACAAAAACAACTAACTTTTTCTTACTGATATTTAAAAAATAAAAAATTAAATTTTTTAGTGAAAACCAAGATATAAATTTATATTGCATCCAACAAAAAGTAAAGTAAAGAAAGACATTAATTTTGAACAATTACGTTTACATCAAGAGGGAAAAGTAATTACATTTATTTTTATTTTAAAATAAAATTCTTTCTCATTTTAATAATATAATTTTTTTATTTAGTAAGTAAATAGAGAATGTTTTATCAACTTTAAGAATGTCTTGTATATGAAAAAATGTTAGAACAGTAAAAAAGTATAAAGCAAAATTCCCTTTCACTAGCTTTCTTTTTTTACAAAATTTAGGAAATGCTTTCCGTTTTAAATAGATTTCTAGAAAAGACATGTGACTGCTCTTTTATTAAATCCTCTTCTTTAATTATTCTATTTATTACTTGAAATTCATAGAATTACTCTCCTTTTTCCATTAAATATTTTTTTATCTATTTTATTAAAATTGAAGAATAAGTAGCTCTGAACTTTTGATTAATTTTCTTTTTCATCATTACTTTAATAATATGCATTTATTTTTCCATACATGAAGCTAAATTTCAAAAAAAGTAAAAAACGAATGGAAAGTAAAGTACTTGAAAAAAAAAGTTTTCCCAAGTTAGAAGTAGATGCATACATCCTGAAACATTATAAAGATAATTTTAAAGAAAGGTTTTTAAACGGCAAATTTAGTTTTGGAGCATTGTAAATAATATAAAATAACATAACATAGTATTAATTTATTATACATAAATAACAAAAAAATTTTATTTTAGAAAAAATTCTTTATTTTAGAAAATTTTTTTCTGAAAATGTGATCATTTTAATAAATTACAATAACGATAAATACGAATTACAGATATCATATTATCTTGTTTATTGTATAAGAAATATCCAATTATTCTGCTAACAAATATCCTGTTTTCGTATTTTGAATTTACGTCATACTCATTTATCATATTTTGAAAATTGAACATTTATGCGTTTCTTTTGAATACCATTAATCATTTTGAAAATACCATGGATCAATAAATAATAAGCAATTAATTCAAACTTATCCTATTAAATGAACATAAAGATGACGATTAAAGTATATATTGTGTTTAAAGCAAAAAATAATAATAATAAATTTCTTTGCAACAATAGCAGTTGAAACAAATGTTTTATTAAACTAAATATCTTTTAAATGTGTATTATACATCCTTACTAATATTTATTAAAATGTTATGTAACAAATCATTAAACAAATAATGTTATTAGATGCAAAACTAAGTTAAGTAAATACGTATGAAAAAAATATTTTTAAAATAAATATTTTTTGTTCAGTATACGAATACTTATTAATCTTCTATAAATTTGAGTTTTGTTCAATACACAAGAATTTTAAAATTTCCCGTATATTCTGCATTCCTTATGTAAGAAGAATCTTATTATTTTATTCCAACATATAAAATAATTGCTTATAGATATAGAAAATAAACAAAAACTTCCTTGAAATATGTAATATTTCAATGCAAATTTTTGTTCAGTTTGACGTACGATTGTAAAAAATATTATGTAAAAATAAACTGATTAGCTTTCCACGTGAAAATATACTGTTATAACTTAAATTTTTCCCTTCGTTTCATAATTTAATAAATTTTCTGTAGAATTGTACCAATGTTTTCAATAAATTGTACATAAAATTTATAAGGCTCATTTTTTATCAACATATTCACTTTTATTTTCATATTACGGTTTTCAAAGCTAAATGTTTTATTCAGAGCCAAAATACAAATTATTTTCTTTAGTACATTATTAATGTTTGCATGAACTGAAAACATTTCATCGAAATAAATATCAATTCCTTTTTGTTTGTAATACAATATATTGCTACTGAAGTGAAAGCTCCCCTTCACCATGAAGTTTGATCTTGACGTGCTTGTATAAAAATAGGAGAAATTTCTCGGACGGAAGAAAAAGTGATGTATGTAACCGGTAGATTTGCAGCAAGTTGTCACTTTTAGGACATGAGATCAAACGTTATTATTCTAGGAACATATTTGGAAAGTAAGAAATATAATAAAATAGATAATAGGTTACTGTACGGAATCTATTATGTAGACAATTATTTTTTTGCATGAAATAATATGAAAACACACACACACACACACACACACACACACACACACATATATATATATATTAAGTTGGGGAAAAAGAAATCCATTATTTTTACGTGAACTTTATGTAACTTCTTTTGGATTCGCTTTGTAAAAAGATTTAAAACAGCTTTCATGTAGATTTTTAGGTCTTGCTCGTTACGACTGCTGACATGTGGTTAACTTCGATCATTTTTGATATCTTATAGACATTTTCGACGATGCTGTATCCACATGCTAGGTGCATCTCTAACATCAAAAATATCCGAACAGAATCGACGAAACAAAAATTGTACGTAACTGGTTGTTACAGTCTTATATAGGATGATAAACACCTTTCACAATTTCAGCCACCTGGCTAGCCTTTTCGCCGATACAACAGAAAAACGAAAATGTATCGAATTTTCTGTTTGCTGTCTTCCATTTTTAAAACCTTGTACTCGTAACTGAATTAATCAAACAAAAAACCACAAGAGGATATTTTAGTGTCAAATGTCACCTTTCCAACGAGCGTAAATCTGAAATTGTTTGATTGATACCTCCCGAGATATCGATCACTACAGACATCTACTGAAAAAATAATGGATTACTTTTTCCCCAAACTAATATATGCAATAAATCTTTTATATTGAAAAAATCATGGATTTAATGATATTCCTTTGGGAATTATGATACACATATACATTCAAAATCCACATATTAAACTTATGGTTATTCCGATTACGAAATTACTTCACAAAATAATATTTAATATTCTTTAAATTTAATTATAAATAAAAAATAGAAAATATATTACAACTTACTCTATATTTAGTAATGAGACATCAATAAAACATTTAATTTATGACTTTTCGATAAAGGATATTTCTACTAAACTCATACTTTAATCCTTTTAGAATTGATGAAGAAAAAATGTAGTATACATAAAAAATATATTTCTTGAAAAATGTGTGTAATCGATTTGGTTGCCTGCTTTCTATTTTGAGTTTAAGAAAAAGCATATATGTAATATAGAACTGTCATACTGGTGTAACTGAAAAATTAATTTGTGAATTATTCCTTACTTATGACCAATTTGATTTTGAAATAATGGTGTTATCCGGGTAAGTGTTACTATTTTATTGAATATTAATTAAATATGAATTTTGAAATGAATACTTAAGCAACCATTCAAAGTAAATAATAAAAATTCAATGGATATATTATTAAAAGTATTAACTTCCTGAAATATCTATACATGTTTGTCAATGTTTAGTTATACACATAATAAGGCAAAATTAAAAAAAAAAAATAAAAATCATTTTCTTCTTAATTGAAATAAGTTTTTAAAACTAACCAAATATATGTTAGATTATTTCAAATGCATATATAGTAAAATAAATTGCTCCAATGTTTGAAGTGAAGATATTTCCTGAGTTACACAAAAGAGAGAGAGAAAAAATTTCAAAACTTGCATAAAATGCCCCAGAAAATTTGATGACATCAGTATACTGGGCTATTTTTGTGATAAATCTTACCTCATAACATTTTTGAAGAGATTTTTGAAGAAAATTCTAAGGTGAATGATAAAAAAAATTTCCTCTTTGAAATTTTTCTGCCAGAATATACTTTTAGTTTTAATAGCTTCATTAGAAATACGTTAGAGGAAACATTTTATATAATTGAAATAAAATTAGTAAAAAAATATTTATTTCATATTCGACAATTTTTAATTTGTCATAAAAATTTTATTTACCTTATTAACATTATAACTGAAAGAATTAGTCAAAAATATAATATTTGTTCTTTTAACTATTCAATATGTTAAATATGCTGCATGAAATATTTTAACGAGAATTATTTAACATTAACTCATTTTCATGTATATTATTTAAAGCATTTTTGATTTAAAGAATAAATTTTAAGTAATAAAATTAAATAAAAATTTTATAATCATAACATAATACTTATAAAAACGAAATAGTATGTATTATTTACAAGAATGTGTTTAAGAAACATCTTCCTTACTTTTTATCACTAATAAAATCAATGTACGATTAAAATTTTTATTTATTTATGAGTCATTTTTATTATTATTTATGAGTATGTATTTATAAATAAAGTTATATAAAAATAATTGCATTTATTGTACGCGATATTACGCCCCAAACGACACAAAATTGAAAAAAAAATGTGTTTTTTTATACACAGTTTGTACACAGTTTTTTATACACAGTACAGTACATGTTTTTTTACATACAGTTTGACGACAGTTACAATTAAATATTATTTATAATTTTATAAATATTATCACTAAAAAAATTTTAATGCCCATGAAACGTTCAAAAATACTTATAAAGATTTATGTTATGTATGAATATGAATTAACATTATTTATTTTACAACACATTTTTTGTAAACCATATCAATAGTTGACCTTATAAATTAGATAAACTTATACGATGGGAAGCAAAAGTAAAATATATGTATTCTGCATAAACAATTTTATTTTTAGAAAATTTTATAGAACTTTATTTTAAATAACATTATTAGACGAACAAACTATTTTTAATAATAAAGAAATTAAATATACTCTGACATGATTTTATATGAAAGAAACACATTATTCTTTTGAAGCCATCGAAGCACGTGTTTGGGAATATTTCTCTGTGATTGTAAATACATAGACACAAAAAATAACTAAAATTTAGTAATCTCAAATTTCTATTTGTTAATATATATATA
>JAPDSC010050489.1:42162-58959 GCA_026290005.1 Latrodectus geometricus | reverse complement strand
TATATATATATATATATATATATATATATATATATATATATATAAGGCATTAATTGTAGTTTTATTAAATGTGGTATAATATTATTATATTGATGGGTACATAATTTTAATTAAATTACTTAGAGAAGGAATCTTTAGCTTATGATTCAAAACTTAAATATAATAAAAACATTACTTAGTATTAGTTTTTAAATTAACTTGGAAATGTTCAATCTTCTTTTAATTAATTTTTTACTAACTTTATTTGACTTAATTTTTCGAAAATACTTGACATACTTTACCGAAAGTAATTAGTAAAAGAAATGAAAAAAAGTACGAGTAGAATGTTTCAAATAATTTCTAGAAAATTGATCGAAATTTGCTTAATGCACTAAGATCTTTAAGAAAATTGCATTTCTAAATTAATTCCTTTCTTCCGAATAAGAAATTACATTAATCTATTTTCAAATTAAATTTGAATTACTTTTTTGCACTGAATATTCCAAAAATATTCAAAAATGAATTATCTGGAACTGTTTTCGTAAATTATTGATAATTGGCAAATCATTTATTTTTACAAAAAGGAAATTTTTCTAATAATTAAAGTTTCATCATGTTAAATATTAATTTTAAATACCAATTATTTTTATGGCACTCTACGATAGTTCCCTACTTTTATATGCATTATAATGCTATTAAACGTTTCGTTTTTAATAGTAAAAAAGATCAAGACTTTTCTTTACAAATAATAATGTTTAAACTTCTAGTTTGTGGCTAAATTAATACAAAGATATTATGCTAATAAATAAATTCAATATACTGAATAAAATTTAATAAACAAATATTTTTAGTAAAATGTATACACTGTCTTTTGTATTGGATGTAAAGATTATATGAATAAAAAATTGATATATCCAAACAATAATTCTTTCTAGAAATTGTTTCAATAAATGGTTGAAAAATTATTTTCAATAATGCTGGTTTTTTAAGAAATGTTTTTGTTATATTTTTTTCTGTAAAGCTAAAGTCATTGTTTTTTCTGAAAATAATAAAATCTTTTATGCTTACTTTGTCTGACTTAAACTGATAATGAAGAATATAAATTTGTCTGAATATAAGAAAATATTTTTTGATGAAATGTAGAAACGTATGGAATACAATTTGTCATGGATTAATGTCATCTTCTAATATTGGTTCATACACTAAAAAAAGTAAAAACTTAAATTCTTTAGATTGCTTCTTATTGAATAAATAGCAGAATATTATCATTGATTTAAAACAAATATCTCCAATATAAGTATTTTACTAATGATTCATTACTGCTATTTAAAATAAAATGGCTAAATCATTTTAACATATATATAATGTTTTATTCCAAAAATTTGATATAGAAAAAAAAAAGTTTCAAATAGAGAAAAATGTTTTAAAAAAATGCAAATTTACAATTTTTAACATGTTTTTAATCATATGAATTAAAATAATAAAGCAGAAGCAATTTTAATTACTAATTTAATTAATTTTTATGATGTGTGAAATGTTCAAAAAGTTTACATAAAGATTACAAAAAATTAAATATATAATAATAATATATGAATATAATAATAATATATAAATATATATATATATATATATATATATATATATATTTAAATTACGATATTTAATAATATATATTTGGGAAAGAAAGACTTAGTATAGTTTTATAAGTAGCTTAAAGTACTTTAACTTTCAAATATTTGGTTGCAAATACCTCATTAAATTTGAAATTTAATTAAAGTAGAGGATTATAAAAGCAGAAAGGTTTTTTTGTTCGTCTAAAGCTTATAAGTCGATATTACGTGCATAACGTATACAATATCAGATTTATGGAAAAAGCTAAGCCTTTATAAAACATTAAATAATTTTAATTAAGAATTACTAGTTGAAAATATTATCACACTATATATAAAGTATTTTTAAAAGGTTTTGCTTACTTTAAATCTTATTTGAAAAGGAACTGAAAAATGAACGTAATTATTTTATTAATACTATTTACCAAAAATAAATTATTTTTCCCCATATTTAAAAAGTTTCATCTTAAAATAATAATATCATGAAATTATATGCCTTTTATATTTCACATACAGAAAAATCAATTTATGGGAAGTCAGACCTGATTTACCTTAAAAAAATCAATATTATATAATTTTAGTTATTTTAAATAAAGCATACTTTTCAGAATCTATAAATGTATATCACTCATATATTTGATGTTTTTTAATGGTTTAAATAATAGATAATAAAATGTACATAAACAGTGCCCCGCCCCCTTTCAGAAAAGATTTATTTCAAATAAGCCGATTGCAGTACCAATTCAACAGAAAAGTAGTGAATAAATTATCATTTGTATAACCTCCGTTATTTTTTTCTGAATGTGGCATTAACATTTAAAGAGAGAAAAATTTCCAAGCTGTGTGAATGATTTTTTCATATTACGTGCTGCGTTGTTTGTGTTTACTTTGTGATTTGCCTTGTGATTATTAGTTCGATTTATGCTGCTTCATTTTTAAACTTGCTGATTAATTATTATAATAAATTCTATAACTCTATTTGAGTTTAAATTCTTATCAATTGTTTGTTTATCATGCCTCGAAGGAGAAGTTTCAACAGTAGGAAGAGACATCAGAACCAACACACAACGAAGTATGATCAGAGCAGTGTACCTGAAGCTGAGAGTGCTTCAAAACAAAATTCTTTTGTAATTAATGAAGACTTTGGAAATAATTCAACTCAAGATGTAAATATTATTATTAGTGTTAAAGTTCTAAACAGTCTGATTAACGACATGTTCGTGTGCAAACAGTGCAATTATTTGGAGTCTTTCATTGTAAATGAAGAGTTACATAGCCGCTGAGGTCTTGCCTTTTTTATAAATGCTGCAAAGTCTGTCAAAACTCTTTTACAACATGCACATCCCTCATATCTAGTTTAGGATATGACATAAACATTAAACTGGCATATGCAATGCGTTGCATAGGCAAAGGCAGAAATGCTGCAGAAACTCTTTGTGCCATCTTGAACTTACCTCCTCCCCCACAAAAATTTGAGAGACTCAATGGCAGCTTAAAAATGCATTGACAGTTGTCTGTAAAAAGTCTATGGACATTACTGTAAGTAATGCTGTTGAAGCTAATGGTATTGTCAGAGATATTGCTGTATCTGTGGAAGGCTCGTGAATAAAGAGAGGCCACACAGAGAGGCCAACGGAGTTGTGACAGCTATTTGTGTGGATACCGGAAAGATGATAGACTTTGAATGCTTGTCGAAGCATTGCTTCAAATGCAAGAAAAGTGAAAAGAGCTGCGAAGACTGCTAGAAGAACTACGAAGATCCAAGCGGTGGCATGGAGACAGAGGGTGTCTTTCGCATTTTCAACCGTTCCATATCTACGAGAAATGTGCGCTACACCAAATATTTAGGGGATGGTGACTCAAAGGGATTCTTGAAAATCAAGCAAGCAAAAGTGTATGGTGACACAGATGTTGAAAAGTTAGAGCGTGTGGGCCACGTCCAGAAGAGAATGGGCTCACGATTGAAATCCTTGAAGAATGAATTCAAAGGGAAGAAAATCTCAGATGGCAAGACAATTTCTAGGTGTTGCCGGCTAACTGATGCTGAGATTTTACTTTTGCAGAAGTACTATGGTCTCGCTATCCATCGCAATGCTGAAACATCTGTAGATGAAATGGCAAAAGCTGTTTGGGCTCTATATTTTCATAAACTCTTGACAGACAGCACGGACTCAGCACTCTCCATGTTCTACTGGGGAAGAGAATTGGTGTAAGTATAATAAAAGTGTGGCTCAAGGAGATAAATATGTCCATTAGCATTCATTGCCGGAAGCAGTGCTCTGGGCTATTAAAAAATCTTCCATGACCTGTCATCAAAAGAGCTGTTGAAGAAATGCTCCTATGGAGGCACACAAAATTCCAATGAGTCCTTCAACAACTGTGTGTGGGAAAGGATTCCCAAGAACACTTTTGTGGGGAAAGAAACTTTAGAGCTCGGAGTCATAGATGCAGTCATCTGTTTTAATGAAGGGGTTTTAAGCTGAACATTGGTGCTAAAGGAACTGGGTATTATACCTGGAAAAAATATGTGTGACGCACTGCGAGAAATCGATCGCATGCGTGTTTGAAAAGCTGAACATCTCATCCAAAAAATGAATAAAGATTCAAGATCACTGAAAAGACAAGAAAAAAGAAAGAGGGGGCATTAGAGTCCATTATGGATACAGATTATGGTCTCGGGAAGTTTTAAATTCTGTTTAAGATAAGAATTTAGAGCATTTTTTTTTTGTTTTTTGAGATTTTCTCAAATTGCATATTTTTAGTTCATAGGTACGCTCGTGCAAAAAACTAATGCATCAAATCTTCTAAAATGTTTTGTGCTTATGTGTGAGCCTTATGTGCATATAGTAAAGTTTGCTTCTTGCCAAAAAAAAAAGTTTATCGAAAAAGTTTGCGTGAAAAATTTTCGCATTTTTGAAAAATTTTCGAAGCGTTTAACATATTTTGTTCTTGTATAAGTTATTATTAGCATATATTGCAAAATAATTTACTTTGTTTAATTATTTAAAAAATTTTTATAAATGTATGCAAATTTTATGTGAAATTTGCATCAAGAATTTATTTTAAGCGTACCTAAAGGTAACCTTCTTTTAAAAACACTATAATGACTGCAATATTTTCAAAAAATCATAAATATTAAATTTATGCATGTTTCTATTTAAATTTGATTTTGCTAGAAAGCTTATAATTAGTATTTTCCATAAATGTTATACTTTAAGTGTTAAATAATATATACTAGTCTTCATACACACTTCCGTCAGGTACAAAATACCCAAATTTCTCAATGTCAACAACGTCTTACTTCCCTTATGATAATACCATTTATAATAAAATTAGAATTTCAATTATTTAAATGTACATATTCAAAGATTATAGATTCTTCGCGTGATAAGTAACTAAGTGCTATTTTCTGTGTTGTATCCTCAATGCTTTCCCCATATTATTAAGAGATTCCTATGAAAACCTGTTTCTCTGTGTAATTTTAATTAATTAATGTTTTTTAACCAACATTTAAGTTTAAATCGAAACATTTTAAATTTGCTGACAGTTGTTGGCATTGTTTTAAGTTGAAGTAAACTTGCTATATATATATATATATATATATATATATATATATATATATATATATATATATATATATATATATATACTCTTCAACGTGTATGCTAGGAGTCAAATGTTTAGGCTAGGAGTAAACTTCATAAATTTTAATGGCATTTTTCTATACCAGTCGTTTGCAATATTGAAATCAAAAATCCTTCAAAAATCCCAATAAATAAATTTTCCTATAAATGATACAAAATATTTGTTGTAAATAAAAACACTTGGGAATTACATAGCAGGAATAATATGCAGTGGTTGAAAAATATTAGCTTCTCTGAGCATTAATAGAAAATGTGGTTGTTAGCAGCACCAACAATATATTTAAGCGAAGAAATTATACCACAAGATTATCCCGTACAAACTGCATTTGAGTTTTGCAGCTTTGTGAAAAGTTATTATCTTGTTTCAGGTAACATAGAACACTTACCACCACATTATTGGTTTGAATAGAAATCGAATTACTGTCTAAAGTAATGAGAGTTTTCCTGTCCCGTTATTGATTCCTACATTGGTCAAGATCCTATATATATATATATTTATATATATATATATATATATATATGACTGAATTATATATATATATGACTGTGCAGAACATATAATTCATTTCCTCCAAACAGCCCGTGCTGAATGATGCTCATTCAAAATCCTCCAAATGATCTACCACAATTTAATAGAGGTTCAAATAACATATTATTAAAATGGCTGCATTTTGATTATTGTGGATTTTTTTTCTATAAATATATAGTACTTACATTGCTTACATACTTACATGGTGTCAAATATTTGATTTTTTTAAATAAATAATATGTGTATGGAACGAAATAAAATTTATATCCGGATTTCACTTCTCTCTAACTTAAAATAAATACTATGTTCCATTATGAAACTTTTATGACAACTTCCAACTAACTATATAAACTAACATAGTTAATCTAATGTGAAATTCTTGTAATGTTCATTGTTTTTGTAATTAATGCGTGGTAAAACAAACCTTGCTTCAAAAAATTTCGCTTTTCAATGAAAAATGTATTGTTCTTTCTATTTTCTGAAAACTATCATTTACGTGTTACTGTTGAGAGTAAAGAAAAAAGATATTTACCTTGTCAAATTTCTTTTCCTGTAAACATTCTCTCAAGGAATTATTTTAAAAGATAACTCTTACCACTTTTTATTTGAGAATGTATTGTTTTAGTCATCTCTTGCAAATGTGTTTTTGTTAATACTTATGCCATACTTGTTGGACATACATCACACATTAAATGATAAGCTCACTGACTTCAGTATTTTGTATTTCGTAACAAAGTTAAACTATACACTTCAATAGATTTGCTTTTTATTAATCTGTACGTAAAACTTCACTTCGTGATGCGATATATTATTTCGAGATTATTTTAATTAAATTATTTTGTAATATATTCAATATTTTAAGTTTTCAATATTGCAAAAGATATTTCAGTTAGACCTTTTTCTTTTAATTCATGTTTTAAATTTTTATTTTGGTACACTATATATTAAAATATTTAATATAAATTATATGATTATGTTTTCATTTTAATAATTTAATGAAATTTCTATAACTTATGAGCCTTTCAGATCATAACAAGATTAAAACATAAATTATATTCTTAATGGTACATATTTTATAAATTCTAGAGCTCCATATTTTTCACATAGAAAATAAATCTTCTTCTCAATTTTTAAAAAAAGATTTTGAAAGTTTATTCCAGTATATGGGGCAGATAAATAATCTAATATTTATTCCGCTTCAGTTTTTATTGCATCAATATAATACTAAACTATTCATTTAATAATTAGAACATAACTAGAACTAGTATTCATATTTTTGCTGGTAAACTTAAATAAACTATCAAATAAGTAAAGTGTTAGTATAATTAATTATTTTTTAAATAAATTTAATAATGGATTTGAATTAAGTGCAGAGAAACTGGTATAACTTTCTAGTATATTGGAATTTTCTAATTAACACCGTTTTGTTATTTGCATTTTACTTTCATTAAAATTTTAATTATTACTATTAAATTGCTTCTGATATTTTAATTTTATATGAAATATTTACATTCTGAGGTTAAATTACTTAACTCTAAATTCCTCTTATGCATTTATTTAATATGAAACTATTTTTACAATTTTATATTTGTGTAAAAATTAAGACATTCCCAGCAAAGAATACTTGGTGTTTTACTCCACATAACAAATTAAATTCCTAGAAAAAATACATTAACTCCATCAAAACTAAAATTTTCTAAGAAGAAGTTTTAATTTATTCGAAAGTATGAAATTGAAAACAAATGAAAATTTTATAAATATATACATTTACAAAAACAAATTAATAAAAAGTCCCCATGGCACAGAAAAGTTTACATAGTTTTAAATACACTGAACGAAAATATTAATTTGTTCTTAAGTTAATGACATGTAATGTATAATAATATGACAATTTATTTAGTATAAAATTGAAGAACAGCATTTTACTAAACCTCTATCAGGTGATTTGGCACAATGACATTTCACTGATATGATCTGTCATATTTGGATCACATATAGTTTCTGTCCTTTGAGCTTCAACAGCGAAAGTTTATTGAACCTTAACCAAGCTTAAGATGTCATTTCATCTTGTCATCTTATTATGACAAATCTTCTTGCTTCAGTGAATAATAATTTAACGGAGAGCAAAACGGTTGTTTCATTAAAAGTGATGGAAGTATCAAAATCTGCAATTTTCATTAATTGCATTGTATTAAATATATCTGTCTATCAATATTATATATGCATATATATATATATATATATATATATATATATAAAAAGATGAAAAGATAAAATTACATATTTATTTATATATCATGTGTTGCTTTAAAAAATCAAATAAAGAAGTATAACTGAATTTAATGTATTGAATCATTATTTATATATTTTGCACTTTTTTAAATGAAATTTATTGATATAAGTAATTAATATGAAACAACTAATTCAAGTACAGATCATTTGAGTTTTTGATATTTAGTTGAATTTTGTCCACTTCTTAGCTTTTTTTGAAGGGTAAGAAATAAACATTAATATATTTTTTTTCAATAAGAGTAATAAAATGATGAAAGTAAAAAAAAATATTTTGTGTGTATATCGTCAACGTAATTTTAAATTTTAATCTTTATTATTTTTCACGTAGAATGTTTTTAATGTATTTTTGAAAACTATTTTGTGTTACACAAATTTATGTTAAAATTGTGTGTCAAATTATTAATATGAATTGTATAAGCCTTGAAATAAATATTTCTTAATAATTTACTAATATTTGAAAAAGGAGACAAATATGTATGATAAGAAACCAAGCTTCACATATTTGAAATAAAAATATACAAAAGGAAAACCAAATCAACTTTAGATAAAAACAGATTTTTTACACATGTTTAGAGAAGAAAACATATGATTTACCAAACCGATATAAATTAATGTATATCATAAAACGATATTATATACACTTCGTTAGCGTTTAGTCATATGCCAGAGGTTAATCGGGAGTACTATTTTATAACTTTATTTTACATTTTAATCATTTGGATACTTATTACATTAATAATATTTATTATCATTGCAGTCAGATTGCACATTCCTTTTGACAGAAAAAATAGTAGCAATATTCAAATAAATATCACAATTAAAATTATAAATGTGTAAAACCTTATTTCATATAATTTAATTTTCAAAAAGACATGGAATAATATGATAGCTTACAAAAATTAGCAGGATTTTGCATTATAATATTGTTATTAATAAAAAAAGAATTTGAGAATTTATTATTTTAATATAAAATATCACAGTTTGTCATACCTTACCAGAAAACAACTTTATTTTAAAATACTGATGAACAAATTAAATTTTTGCAATATTTAATAATAAAAATTTAATCATTTCAGAATATATTTGAAATACATGTTAAATACAAACTCATAAAATTGTAATTTTAGCAATTAAACTTTTAATTTAATTATATTTAGAATATTGTTTGTAAGATTCTTAATAGTAATGCATCAACCATTTGTTAAAAGATAAATTAATCACATAATCACAATCACAAGATAAAAATACTTCATATGAAAAAAAGCAATTTATTTTTAAAAACTAATTTTTAATTAAAAATTATAGAAGTTATTAAAGTTTTAAAGCTTATAAAACAATGCTTATAAAAAAAAGAGACAGAAAATGGTCACGTTAATAATAAGATAAAGATATACACTAAAATGTTTTACAATTTATTCTTTAAAAAATGTCAATTTTAGAAACATTAGTGATAGTTTCAAAAAGCAAAGAGTGGTATTCTCGTAACAGTTTATAAGTGAAGAATGAAATCTACAATGTTGTTACAAAAATGGAAGAAAAATTGAAAAATTTTGTATAATTTATACATGAAATATATAATTTATTTACAAAATATTTAATTTTTCTTCCATTTTTATGTTGAATATTTCGTATAATATATCATTAAATAAAGAACAAAATGTTGAAAATTTTGAGTTAGACGTAAAAGGCTACATAATAGTGGCAATGAGTTTTATCTTACAACTAACCTAAGATAATGTGGAAAAAGAATCATCGTCATTCAATGAGAGCGTTGTTTCGTTGAATCTCAACGAAATAATTTAACCGAATAAGATATTGGAGAGTTTTAGGGTAGAGAGAGGCCAAACAGAATATGAATAAGCAGAAGATATTGAATTTTCAAAAAGTATAATTTCATTATCTAAAACTATTTTTGAAACTAGAAATATTGACCCAAAAACAGAGCAAGGCATTGACATGCAAAAATGAAAATGAATACCATTATTTAGACAGCTAGCTCAGAGACAACAAAATTTCAATTATTTATTTTGGCAAGTTTTATTTTTCTCTTCGTCCTGTTAATAGATATGTTTTCAGCTGCGTTCGTGTAATAAAGTATGATGGTGAAGGATTTGATGGTGAAGGACTGACAATATAAGTTTGCATTTCCATTAATGGGTTCATTTTCGCATATCATGGCACATAATACTGTGACCAATCACCAATAAAAAGCTGAGAATCTCAGACCTATTGTAGGCCTTTATGCTGCTGCGATTAGAGGTGATTTTCTGTTAACGGACAGCAGTTGCTGGCCACATCGTAATAATCGTGAAAGATTTTATTTTGGAAGATATCTTCCAAAAAGAAACAAAACCAGATACTCTATTTGTATGATTATTTAAACATACAAATAGAGTATCTGGTTTATTCGACGAACATGAACCCAATAAAGAATGTTTGGGTCATTCTATGGGCGAGTTGTCTGATGCCTCCCACAAGGTTTTCAAAAATTGGAGAGAACTCTTCTGAAGAAGTGGTTCAGAATTATCTTGCCTCACATTAATAGCTTCATTAACTCTTTGTCTCAAACGTATTTACCTTTACTGGCTAATTATCTTTAAGAAAATGCTTTTTTATTTGTTTTTCACATTTGAAGAAATTGCGTTTATTTTTCCTTTTTCACCTAAATGCTCATTAAAACGTATTTGTTTCTGCCAAATTCTTGTCTTTTTTATAGGTTAATACGACTTTCAGTCAAGTATCAACCAAACAATTCTTCAGAAATAAGATCAACTCACAACCTCAATATCCTTTAATTTATTTGAGCATTGTACACAGATCTTTTAGTCATATTTCTTCAAATATACAAATATTAAAACAACCAATAAAGAATGGAACATTTGAGAAGGAAATAAAAACTGTAAGTATATCTAAATACATAAATTAATTAATAAACTTTACATTTTCTAACTAAATAAAAGTGTTAGATGAGTAAGATTGTATTTATTGTTCAATATTCTTTACGGAAAGAAACAGAACTAATTTTTTTAAAGGAACCATACTTTCTTATAATTGCTCAATGTGACTTATTCTGATATCATTAAAATTGAGGTTAGCTTTAAAATGTAAACTTAAGGGATTTTTTTTTTTTATGTTTCGTTAATAAGTATTGCAGAAAATATCTGTCTTAATTTCTTAATTTATTTATCCTCATTTAAATTCATGACCATTACATTTGAATGCTTCTGTAAGTAAACTAAAAATTATTTATTTTTGTATAGAATGATTTTCATAAGTTTCTTTGCATAAAAATAAATGTTTAATTAGTGTAGTCTCAAAATAATGTTTGGGAACAGTTATTTAATAAATCTACCACTCTTACAAGTGATTTGCCTTAATTTTGCAGTTTCATTTCAAGTAATCATCTTCAAACTCTTCATAAACTATTTCTATTTCTCAAAGTGTTAGAGATATTTTACTGATAAAATATTTAAAATAAAATTAAAATTACCCAGCAAAAAAGTTAGCTTCTAGTGAATGTTGAAATCCATAATGATGACTGCAAACAGTAGCTTCAAAAAATGAATGCATAAAATTAATATCAGAATCTTAAAAATAAAATTAATTTTAATAACATCTCCACTAAATGTCATATATACTAGAAATATGTAATTTTTTATATAAATTATAGAATTTTACGTTATAAAATGTAAAGCTAAATGAAAGTAAATTCTTTTAATAGCTTGATAATATTTTCTTAAGGAAGCAGTTTCAATAATACATTGGATAAACACCTAATAATTTAAAAAATTATCTAGTATTTGCATAACTTAAGGCTAATATAGATATATATTTTGAGACTGCAAATATTCAGGTGATTTAATCTTCTATATTAAGAAAAAATAACTAATAATAAGATCTTGGATGAAAAAAATGCAATGGTAAAAGTATGACAATAAATACCATTTTTGCAAGAAAGTAAATAAAATAAAATTTATTTCAGTACATTTAAATAATATACTTTAGAACACGTATTATAGTATATATTTAAAAACTATTATAATTTGATTAATTATAGAACATTTTGAGAAATTAAAAGTATTGTGATGATTTTACATCATTATACAAATGTGACAAATATGTTCGTCTTTAGAAAATGGTAAAAATAAATTCAATTTTTATAGTGGTATATAGTTTTATTACTTTTAGTTATAAGTATTTCTGTACATAGGAAAATAATTATTGTTGAAGATACTCATTTTTGATGTGTGTAAGTTATACAATGAAATATAATTTAAGGCAATTTTATTGAAATTAAATCACAAACAAAAAAACAGCATGGCTAAAATACCTTTTGTATTTTTTCTCATTTGTGTAATGAAAAATGCGATTTGTATCCCGTTTCTGTATCCAAAGCCATTTGAAGTTTGAGTGTAGTTAGTAACAACATGAAAAATAATACAAAATTTTGAAAAAAAAAAAAATCTGTACTCTTATAACATTTAGATGAAATATTTGCTCGATTTAAATATAATTTATCAAATATATTTTTATGAAATATATATATTTGATTAATATATAACTTACTGACATTAATTATGAGTTATTGATATTAGAATAAATGGAACAGTACTCAAGATTTCATATTTTAACTTTGTAATATTTTCACTTTAGAAAGAGGGAACATAATTTGTTTCTTCATTATTATTTATATTCTTATGAATTAGCCAGAAAATGATTATGTAGTAATATTGATCAATTCAACGAAACTTTTCTTTATTAAAGACATTCATTCTTTTGAAATATTTTTTGTTAATTTTTTGTACAGATGTTTCTTAACCTATTATCTTGCAGCGATTTTTTATACTTTTAGTTTAAAAAAGATTAGATTTGTGATAAAGCCCTACTCTGATGGATTAAATTATAAGCAATAAAATAAGTATCTTTATTATTTTTTTTTGCATGTTAAATATGAACGGCAGCCATTTTATCTCATGCAAAGATGTTTTTTTTTTTTTTTTTTTTTTTTTTTTTTTTTTATCGAACAGCTATATATTTAATTATATAGTTATTTAGATTTATAGTTATACGATAGGAGTTATTCATGCACGTAGTTGAAAAGCATGAAAAATTAATAATGATTATTACGAAAAAGTAAAAATTGTTTCCGAACAAAATTAAAGCTGTAAATCGTAGGTGAATAAATTTTTAGAGTTATTTATTTCATTTAAAGTGATATCACAAAGGTAATAATTTGTTCAAAAAACCGTGTTAAAGAATTCAACTAAAACATAAAGTTAATGAACTACGTAGCAATTTCAATCTCTTTACATTTTTCCTACCATCTATTTCGATATTATCTTATCCAAAATTGATATAGTTAAATATAGGGAGTTGTAAAATCAATTTAAACAAAATATCTTCAAATTTACAAGAATAATCATGTTTAACAAATTATTATAAAAATAATACATGAGACATATAGTTTAAAGTCTGAAAAACTAATAAATTCAATGTAATGAATAGTAGAATATTCATTCTAAATAACTGACGGCAAAACATGTGTACATTTATATTAAATTACTTACAATGATATTATTTAGAAATATAATATTGTTTTAATTTATTCTAAGCCTTCAATAAATTTATTATCTGTTTAATGTATTTTAAATATACTGATCTTTAAATATCTTTTTGTACGTTATAATAAAAATAATAAAAAGTATACATTTCAGTATTTTTTCAAATATCATTTGTTACAATTTTATCAGACAATTAAAAAATCTATATTTATAAAAATGTTACAAACTTAAGAAGATATATACAATATTTTAAAAAGAAATTTAAAATATGTGAAGTTAATTAAAAAATATGAATATTTCCAAATTATTTAATAATATTTTAGTACTTTAATGTAAATTTAATTTCCTAAACATTTGTTTTTACTAATTTATTAGTTTCATTCTTAATGTTAATTACATTGAATTATGTATTTCTCTGGTTTAATGATAAAAATAAGTATTTAACTTCTCATCAAAGCTCATCAATTATTGTCAGAACAATAAGATATTTCTTAAAAAATATTTTGAAGTTTATTCCCACAAAATAATGTATGCTCAATTTATTTCTTCAATTATTCTAAATATAAACGAAAATCAAGCAGTGAGTCTTAAACAATGCATTCTCAATTAACTTATCATTTCTATCATATATATCATCATTCAATCTATTATATCATATGATAGTCATTTTGATCTAAAAGAATTTCAAATTATATTGTTTATTCTGTATTTTTACAATTAATTTCAAATTTAATTATTCAAATATCATTTAATAAGGAATTATTTTAATACACTTATTTTACATATTTAAGCTTTTCCTATATTTGAAACAAAAACAAATATAGAAACAAAAGTAATAATTATTGCAATAAAAATTTAGAATTCTTTAAATATAATTAATATTTTAAATTTCAACATGTATCACGTACTTTGTTCCTATGGATTTTCTACAAAGTAATTTATATATTACAACAAATTTGTACTTTATCTAAACATAATTTTAACTAACCAATCAACTTCTGACATGTTTGTAAGACTTGCATATAAGTTTGAACTTGTTTGGCTGCATTAATCATTTAAATAATATAATTTTACTATGTCAACATAAAACTATGTTAATACTTCAATGTTAGGCAAAGTAATATTCCCCATTAACAAATACTTTAACATTGTTTAACACTGTTTATAAATTTTTATACATTTTATAATAAAAAATGTATAAATTTATTTCCTTATATATCAGTTAATAATGAAATTAACATCGAAAATATTAAAGAAATGTAAATATAAAAGTATAAGTAAACGACATTTTTTTAACATTATGGAATTAAATCATTTCTTTGATAGTATTTTTTTAAAAATTTTTTACTTAATCTATATTTATAGAAATGTAATGATAAGTTTTTAAATGAAAAAGAATTAAATTACCCTAATATAAGTTAAATAATTTAAATAAAAATGTATAAAATGTAATTTTATATTGCAGAATTTTGTGTCTAAATTTTTTCTGTTTTCAATCGATATCAAAACAACTTTCTCGTCATATTTGTAATTATTTGGATAAATGTAATATAATTTTATTAAAAGCAAAATATTGGAATAATAAAGGAAATTATTCTTCTGTAAAACAACATTTGAACTTCTGAAGAAATTCATTTTGAATAAATAAAAACGAATATAATTAAATTAATTTTAAGGTAAAAGGAGTTTCGGTTTTTCTTTTCAAATAAATATATGTAATTGGTATATCTCAATGAATAAATTATTTCACTTGGGCATTTTTCATATTTTAATGATATTTACATGTAAAATGTTAAATTGTGTTGTCTGCTTCAGAAGAAAACTGTTTTAAGTTGATTTAAAAGTGTTTCGTGAATCACTGTCATAAAGGACTTCATTTGCAAAGTAAATTATTCTCTCATTAGATAAACTATTATAAGCTTAAGAAACAATTATTGTTTTAAAAATAAAATTCTTTCAAACAAAACAAATATTTGCACACATTTATTGTTTGAAACAAATTAATGTAAAAACTCTTAAATCTTTGGCAAATGTATAAAAGAATCGCGCAAAATTATTTTGATTGATTTTCTAATCAAAATTGATTCTTAACTACATTTTTTGAATGATTATCCAATTTTTTTTTTAATTCAGTCATAGAAAGAAGAACATACACCATTTACGTTAATAATATAAAATGTTATTTATTCTTTAATTTGAACTTTTAAAATAAACGTAGGAGATTTTAGTTACGAAAACTTAAATAATTTTATATCTTGGAATTATATTATTAAAATAAAAAGTGGTATAAGTTCAACAATGTTAATAATACAGTAGGCACCAAATGCAGAGCAATATGGAAATTTAGAAATGCTCTGAATTGCAATTGTGTATGTATTGTGTGTAAAATAAATAGTGATTAACTTTTTATTCATGATTTTTTATTTAGTAAGAATCCTTCCAAATTCCAATTTTAGAACTTCCAAATTACATTAACTAAAATTCTATAAAAAGACATTGCATTTGAAAAATTTATAATCTTCTCAGATATAAATACGCATATAAATTTTAAAAAAAAACTGTAAATTCATTCAATATTTTACTTGTCTTAAGGGTAGTCTAAATATAGTACCAAAGTTCTAATATCTGTTTTATTTATATTGTAATACTATTTTTATACAAAATAACTATGATACAAAATACTATATGATTCATATACAAAAGAATTTTGTGTAAAGGAAATGAGGATCCTTAAATGCTTCCAGGTAATGGTTTACATAATTTAATCCTTGAGACATTACTGATGCATTGAGAATCAATATACAATACAGAAAATATCAATTTAAACTGTGATTATTGAAAACAATATATGCGATCATTTTTAGTATTTCACAAAAATTCTACATATCAATATTCTATATTGGTATTTATTGCCAATTTCTTAATATTAGTACAAAACTACTAATTTATTCCAATAAAATTATTTAAAATGGGTAATAAAGAATATCGCAGATAAGGAGATTCTGAAATATTTATTGATAATTGTTGTGCATATTTTGCACTTCAAAATATATGAATAAAATCTGTATTTAAAAGATATATACATATCATAGGGACAGTTATTAGTTTATTTTTTAAAATTATATATCCTTATTTACATGTTTTTGTAATATATATATATATATATATATATATATATATAT
>JAPDSC010050489.1:0-38982 GCA_026290005.1 Latrodectus geometricus | reverse complement strand
ATATATATATATGTGTGTGTGTGTGTGTGTGGGTGGGTGGGTGGGTGGGTGATTTAGATCTTGCTTATACATATGTAGATTAATGCAGTAATCCGTAAATGCAGTTTTTCATTTAGATTAGTTCATTTCGACATGAAAAACTTCCTACTTTTGATTTAAAAATTAAACTAAGAAATTCATATAATTTAGAATTACATTATTATCTTGATTTAAAATGTTCAAATATAGATAAAATTCATTTCTAACATTCAGTTAATTAATTTTTTCAGCACCATTTTTTAAAATGGTTCGTAATACGAATTCAACAAAGATTAAACTTGAATTTAAATGATTCCATAAATTTGATTACTTAAATACGTTAGGCATTTGTTGGAAATTGCAATTCTAAATTAATTATTTCTCAGCATGCATGAGTCATTAGTTTGTTTTAAAATTGAATTTAAAGTTGATGAAAGTATTGGTAATTCCTAAGAAATATGAAAATAATAATCTTCTTTGGTCCAATATTGGAGAGTAGGACATTTAAAGTAAAAAAGAATATTTCTTATTTTTAAAAATTTTACCATTATAAATCATGGTAACGATAATTACACAATTATCAAAGTGCATGCATTGCATGCATAAGTAATTTCCTTTCCTTTTTTTATTCAAATTGAATAAAATATGATATACTACATTTGGTTCATCTTTTTTGCTTATTTTCTCAAATTCTGAAGCAATGTATTTTAAAAATACAAATAATACTTATGTACCATTTTGATCCTAAATTGAATTAAAAGATAAATTTATTTTCTATAACCTACATTTGGTCAATTGTTTTTATGAGTTTATGAAACAGATATATGGCAACAAAATCTGAAACTTTTAAATAAATTAAGATAAATACTTATGATTAAAAATATGAAAAAAATTAATATCAATATAGCCAGTATGTACATGATGAAAATAAGAGCTTTTTCTTCCTATTATCTATTACATTCGTTTTATCATTATTATTATTATTTCTTCAAGATCTTTAATAACTGTTCTTTTATAACGGTGATTTAGAAGTATATTCGTAATGAAATATGAATGTATCTTAAATGAATCACTACGGGCATATTATTCACAGTTATTAAATTAAATCCACTGTGAATGTATATGCGCTATGTGAATATATCACTGTGAATTTATGTAAAATTAAATTCACAGTTATTAGTACATTCACAGTTATTTTAAAATAACAAATCTTAAAAAGGTTCTAGAATCTTAATTTTAATAAAATTTGCTCCTCTTTGTATTTGTTAGCAAGAATTTAACAGTTAAAAATGATAACATAATGATAAAATAAAAAAATAAATATTCCTATACTTGTATAAAGTACATTTATGGGATTTTGTTGCATTTTATTTTATATATTATTTATAAAATAAGCTATCTAAAGTCAAAATATTTTAACGATATTATGTTAGCTCTATTCACAGATAAAATTATCATTCCAGCTTCTATGAAACATGCCGAATTGTTATCACATTATTCATTAGAGCATGAAAGTTTGGACATTGCAATCTTGAAATGGGACATGACATCTTGAGCTTGGATGAATAACCTTTTCGTATTGAAGCATGATAATCTGTTACAATCTTTAATATGAAATATTTATCGTACAACAAATAAGTGTTATTAGAGGTCAACTAAATGATGAGTTTGTTTGAAAAAAGAAATAAACTTATTACTATATATTAAGCAGTTTCATTACAAATATTTTGTCTTGAAAAAATTTAAAAAAATATTAATTTTTCTTTTAATTGTAAATTAATAAGGAAAAGTAGTATATAAACATTAATAAGGAAAAGTAGTATATCAACTTGAATAAGTGTGTATTACAAGTTAAATAAATGCATTAGTTTCAAAAGATTACAATTTACATTAAATTAATATTAAAGGAAATATTTGACATTTGGTTTGTCATATATAATTACCTAATAAAGATATTGATTAATGATATCAAAAAGGATTGAATGTAATGTTTTAAATATTATATCCCCGAACTCTTACAAGTGTAAATTTGCAATGAATTTTAAAAGATCTAAATAAAAAATTAATTATCTAGTATTCTGAACAATTGTCTTTCATGAAGTGAAACTTGACAATCCTGTTAATTTTTTCTTATTTATATATATTCCATTATACATGCTGAAATTCATTTTTAAAATTCATGTACATATCAATTTTATATTTCTCGGAAGAGTCTGTGTAATTTAAGTTTCCACATTCAGAAAAACAGACTTTATGAAAAATATTATTATTGTTTATTAATATACCTCAATATCTTCATTTAACATTGTCTGTAATTTATATTAATTGTTTATCTTACAGGTAACACAGTATATATTAAATAAGTGCAAATTCTTACATGGAGCTTTTTATATAAAAAACAAAACTTCTTTACTATTCTTTTGAATGACATACAATGTTTCATTTGCTATGTTGATCGTTGTTTGTTAAGAACATTTATACTTTTTCACTTCGTTTTATTCGCTTTTCATGTAACTTTTTCAATGTGCAGCTCATCAAAAATGCCGTTAAATTACAAAAACAATCATTTGTGGAATTTTTGGTTGTTTTAAGTTATATTTATTCAATTTTCAAATGATTTTATTTATAACATAAAGTTTTGTCCATTTCTAGGTTTGGTTGCACTTTATTAAATGGGTATTCATTTTACAAACTTAACAAAATTTTAAAATTTAATTTAATTTCAATGCTGATTTTTTTATTTTTCAAAAAATTTACATTTTGTGTGTGTGTGTTACCAAGTAAGAAATACCTTTGTTATGAATCTATTTTTCGTTCGAATCTATTTTTTGTTATTAGTATTTATACATTGGTGGAAAAATAGTTGAAAAATCCTTATTATTCAGCAATAAATTTTTATTGGAATTTGAATTTTAAAATATTTTCTTTGGTGTTTAAATGTAAGAGACACATTTTCTTGAATGTAATTATTTCTAAGAACAAAAATTTAGTCATTAGATTTAAAGTACTTTTAACAATTAAATGAGAATACAAATCAATATACGTAATCATCACACTCAAGCTAGTGAAAGTAGTTTTAATATGTAAAGATTTCCACTTTGAAAAAAAAAATATTTGTTGTGGTATAAAATGTGTCTCTTAATCTTGGTTTTATAAAAATTAAACAAAACTGACTAACTTATAACAATTGCAAATTTTTTCCTACATGTAGATTACGATAAATAAGGATTTTCCATGCATATATGTATGATTCACATTTACATAGTTTAATTATGCATGCATACATGCGTAATTAAATATATAAGTAAAATATATGTGTTGAAGCCATTGCTAATTTTTCCAAACAATGCACTAAAAAATAAACAGAAATATTTCACTACTTTTTCATTTCAGAATTTAATGTTTCTACTGCAAGTTTTATACATCAATGAAGGTGAATATTCTATGAAAAGTGTATGAGATGTGTGTGATACGAAAATATTTAATTTCTTTTATGTGCTACATTAAATATGCAGCATTTAAAGTTTATAAAGATATTTCCTTCAGTTTTCCAAAATCTCTAACATAGAAATTTATAAAAAGCACGTTTTTCACTAGAAGCATTTGCTTCTATTCAGAAAGTACGTGTTTACAAATTATGACTCTATGAAATGCACTGGTTTATGCTGTTGGCAATGAATGAAAAACGTGACATATAAATCTTTACAGTTTGTTATAGCTTTAGAATTCTTCAAGGAAATAAACATGAAACGTTAGAATAGAGATGTGCAACATATTGTTATAGAAAAACAAAATTAATAATTACTTTATTTAAAAAATAATAATAATGAAATTATTTTTTGTTTATTTTTCTAGAAAAGCTATATAGCTAAAAATATCATTATTAATATAGACAAATATCAGTTACGCATTCTAATTTTAAATTTATATGATTTATAGAGAAATGACTTAGAAGATATTGATGTATGGAGAAATAAATTCAACGCAAAAAGGAAAATATTTTAAATTTAAGTTTTAGACAATTTTTACAAAAATGTTGTTATATTGTTACGCATCCTCTAGATTAGCGCAGCTAAATCAAGTCTAAAAAACTACGCACCCTGTAGAAATCCAAAACTAAAAGTGGATTGTCAATAAGGTCTTGCCTAGTGAGGCCTAGACAAGCAAGAATGTTTCCAGGAGTGTTCTATGAATAAGTCCCCATAAACATAAATATACAATGTTTGTATTGAAACCATTTTATGGGTTGTAATTTTAAGCATTTTTATTCCATATTTATTATAAATTTCTATCAAGAAAGTAATACTTTGTTTAATAATTGAAATAGCACAAAGACAATTTCAACATTTGAAGATTCTTTAGTGTTTGGTAAATTTATAACTCATTAAAGATGTAAAAATATTTATAATATTAAATTTAGGAAATCTAGAGTTATCTTGAAAAATCATAATAATGTATTTTGCTTATGTCATTAGTTAATTTACGATAACGATTACGATTACCTCTAAATCACTTGAATTTTAGTATTTTATGCATTTATTACAATGAATAAAAGTATGTATTTTTTATTGAAACAATTATTTTCATTTATACGCGTTCTGAATTAAATACGATAGCTGTTTGAGTAGCTCATAAAGCAAAAAATAAACAACTGTTTGATTTTCAAATTTTAATGCACAGATACAAATACAGGCATAAATAAAAGATATTTTACGTACAAATATCAGCACGATTTAACAAATCATGTTTACTAAAATAGCATAAGTCTCGCAATAAAAAGGAATGAAAAAAAAATGTAAAGATGACATAAAAAATAAACAAGCTGTTATGTAATAAAGTGACTTCTTAATGCAAAGAAAAAATGATTTTATTCAAACTCTCAATATGACATTTTTTTTATGAAGATTGTTCCAATCCATAAAAAAGCACTATTATGTAGATGTTTCATCTGTTGGTGTTAACAATTCACCTGACATTTATAACAAATTATTTTATTAAAAAACAAAATATTTTCACTATCTCATTATTTTTTAATAATTCAAGCAAAACAGTAACACAAACTCTCAGCACATAACCAGTATAAAACTTTTATAAGTAAAAATACAATAAACTATGTGATGAAGATATGTAAATATTTATCTATGAATATTTTAACAATCAATATAAAATAAATAAATAAAAAATCCCTGAATATTTGTTCAAAATGAATTTTTAAATCAAAATGCATTTTATTTAAAGTTGATTCAGACTAATTTCAAAGTATATCATAAGTTTTTATTGAAATTAGTTACATTAAATCTTTTCAATGTGATTTCTTTTACCATAGTACATCTCACATCAGTGTTTAGGCCAAGTGTACTAAGTGTCTTTATATTATATACTTTAAGTTATTGTAATTTAATAAATAAACAAGGTTTACAATAGACACTTAATAAAATCCCAGGTTCATAATAATGATTAAATTTTATTATCAAGATTAATTCAGAATATCATACATATCATAAAAACATGGCCAAGTTCAATTCCATGTTTGATCTTATAATTATTAGCAATATTTAATACACCAATTATTAAATCACAATTGTACTCAAAAATGAAATTAAAAGATTTTTACAATACTAACTATATTACAAGAAACAATGTCCCGAGTTACTTTCGAGGTAATTACTTTTCTGGAGACGCATGGGTAATCCACGTGGAATGCTGTTAGGCTTACTACTGAACCGGACAACCAGGATCCCTGGAACTTGTTAGGCAGGGCGGTTTTTTCCCATGAATCCTTCAGACAAACAGTACCACGATCGTGTTTCCTTTTATTTATTTATTTTCTTTACCACTTCGTGAAAATATCAATATGTCTCAGCTCCTGTGGGATTTATCGTCTATCTTCGTTCGCAACTATACCATGTTCTCTCCCGGCTTCGGCTCTGACCTTGTCACGTTCAGTCACTCATCAGGATTCTCTCCCCAGGCAACTCCGGCGTTTCGAACCCTTCTCCTTCCCTCGACAGGCTTCCGCTTGCTCCAGCCCAAAAACCCGTTCCTGGCTGTCCCCTTGTTTTCACTTCATGAGTTCTCCTCATGATGAATTAACCAGCGCCCTCTCACAAATAGTTCTAGTTGCCAAACACAAGAAAATTTCATTTTTAATTATTTGTGTTCAGCACACAAGCTTTTGTAACCATTTTTTGTGATATTTATCTAACTTTCTCCCTGATTGCTTTTTGAAATCCTTTAAGTACCCTAACTCAAATTTTAACAAGGCGTCCCCTTGAAAAATAATCACAAGGGGCACAGTAGTTGAGTAGCCATTTTTGAGGAGGCAAAAAAATTAAAATTCAACTTTAAGACATTTCTTAGTTGATTTTGCAGCATGACAGTGTGCAGAATGTTGGTGATATGCAGTCTTTGAAAATACACATGATTACTATTCTTGATCATGTGCTTCAAATATTTATATGGTATTTTCGTTTTGTCTTTTGTGAATGACTGATGACGTATTTGCTTCATCAAAAGTTATTATATTTTGTGCCACCACTTTTGCTTAACTTTAAAACAAAGGCCTAGAAAATTTTATTCGTTTTCCTGCAGTATTTTTAGAAATTTGATGACATATTGGTTTATTCATTTTAATATAGGCCAATTTCTTTATCTGACATCAGATTTTCGATTTGAGTATCTGCAGTTTCCTGTTGCTGGTAAAATTCTTTTATCCAGAAGATTTTTCACAGATGTAAATCTTTTCAGGTGTTTTATTTTTATTTTTTTTACTTTGGATTTCCAATCGCCTACGTTTTCTTCTAGAGCTTTTGAATACGAGTTAAATTTTCTTTACTTTTGAAATTTATATCCAAAGAATAGTAATTCTTTAGAGATCGTATACAATTTCGTTTCGGCGTTAAGCATCTCTATTTGGAGTTATACATTTCTCTTACTGATCAAAATAGTTAGATTGGCAATTTAAACGGTTTCCTTTTTTAATTAAAGTCGATAATGAAGTGGTTATAAAATTTATTGTAAATAGTTATATTCTTTTAAAACTGACCACATTAGTTTTGAATAAATCTGTAAACCAAAAGAAAAAAGAAAATAAGCATATCTTATCTCTGATCAATATTTATTATTAAAAACTTGATATTAAGATATTTCCTAAAGATATAAGTACATATACTACAATTTCTAATTTACCTTTAGATATCATGCATGTCATACTATTTCTAATTTAATATTAACATAACATGCTAATTTAAAATCTTCGTATACAAATTTAAGCCATGGATCATTCTCGTTACCAATTTTTTTTCTAATGGCAAGCACCCTTGAGCAAGTAAGTATATTAGCCTATTTACCATTACAAGGCCGGAAACTGCTAGTCATTTTATCGTTATCCGGTGGGCACCTGTGAACCGAGTCATGGAGATACGAGAAGCATCACCCACACCACACCACCACAAATCCGTTTATAGGGTGGGACACATTCATCCATCATCTGAGGAAAGGACAAGAAACAGAGAGAGTGAGAGAAAGAGAAAGTACATCTATGCCCGAGCCAGGATTCAAACCCAGGTCCTCCCCATCTGTAGCCAGTTAAGCTAACCTCTAGACTGGTTGGGAGGCCTTCACCAAAAGGTGATGAGTTCGCATCTCGACTTAGCCGAAGATCCGTCGTGCTCACTAATGGCGACTAGAGCACGTAAAATATGGCTGGTCGCAATGTTCCCATTCCAAATTAATTTCCGTCCTTCATGTTCCCATTCCAAATTAATACATATGGGGGTGGTTGGAGCCAGGCTATGGGTAATCTCTGGTTTCAATCTCTAAATTGAATGATTCAGATGGTACTGTCATCTATGAGCCATAAGTCGTACTTCCACCTTCGTTTGAGGGTGTTCTATTCTAAAACGGAAGATACTCTCTCTCTGACTTAAATTGCCTAATCTCTTGATGGGCGGGCTTGGCGTTGTCAAGTGTCATTAGAAAAAACAACAAATTTAAATTTAAAATTTAAGATGTTAAATTTGTATTCTATTCTCAACATATAATAAAAATATTAACTATCTATTTTATTATATTTTACATATTGTTCATACATTATAAATTATAACTGTGCTATATATGTATCATTAAATAACACAGCGGAAGATAATAAGCATACACATTCTCAAAAAGCAGATTTAGTTTTTGTTTAATAACAGGTTATATTCGAGATATATATATGATTAATTGTTATAAGATAAAATGTATATGAGGATCATAAAAATATTTTATTCAAACATACGTTAATCGGTATGATTATTAACGAAGTTATATATTTAAGTTATTAATGAACTTAATAAATAAGTCATAACAAACATACTTTTGCTTTCGAAATTCTAATTAAGATTAAATGTTGATCTGAATATCCTATTTTTAAAATTTGCTTAATCATTTATTAACTCTATAAAATTAAATTATTTCCGAGGAGATTACATTTTTAAATTTAATTAAGACAATTAATAAGTTAATATTTTATAAAACTAAATTTTTGTTTTCTTTTGGTAGACAAAATCTCACATTACACAAAGAATAATAAGATTTCAGATCATGCATTATATCAAACTTATACTAAAATTAATTCCAGCCGAAGCTTATAGCTAAATAATAATGAAAAATCATTTTAAAAATGTTTTTCATTTATGTTAATTTTAAAAAATTAATTCATTAATCATTGGACAAATTTTACAATATTTTCTAACATTTATTTCAATTATAGCAATTAGAAAATAAAGAGAAAAATATATCATTTTTCTAAATAAAAATTCATTTCAATCCATTTAGAAATTTACGACTGACAAGCCATATCAAGGGCAATTTGCTATGTTTCTAAGGAAACTTAAATTCGCATATATCTATATATGCTTATAAAATGCAATAAGTAAAATGCCTTATTAACTTATCAAAGAACTGAATATAGTTTTATAATGTAGAAAAACCAAATTATTCAAAAAATCATGTAAATAGCAAGTATCCAACTATACCAAGTGTATGTTACAATTTTTTATGTTGGGAGAAAATAATAGATAAAGTGGTAGTAATATTTATATGTTGAAAAATCATATAAAATACGCGGTAAAAATTTATTGTACGGTCACTTTTTGCTACTTTTTCAAAACAATTGCCAAAAATCTAGCCAACGTAACCAATTTGCACAAGCGAGGTCTGAAAATAAACAGAATATTCCATTTTTCATTGGTCGGTTCCCATTTTGTCAGAATTCCACATTTTTCATTAGTAGGAATCCCTCACTTGTGATTGGGCAGAATTGGAGTTGCCAGTAAATGTTATTTATCGCCAACTTTGGAAAATTGAAAGAAGAGCGACTGTATAGTAAATCTGATCCAATTATGCTATTGTTCTTAAAAAATTCTATTGTGTATAAGTAAAATATTTTATATTTAAAAAATGAGAATAACTGATTTTTTACACTTTATGTTAATTATATAGTCATATGCCTATAGGATTATGTAAGGAAATTCAGACTATTTTGTTTTTCTAAATTGACTAAGTAATTCGTTTTTTACCTTAAATAGTATTAAAAAACAACAAAGTACTTTACACATAAATTAATTATCTCAATTTATTTACAAAATGATAAATATCTATTAACTTGATAGTTCATTTCTAATTTCAGTATCATTATAATGGCTTTTTAAATAGAATTTTCAATAAAAAAATCAAATATTTGTTAGCCATACACTTTTTTTTAATATCCTACATTTTCTTTCATTTTCAATTTAAATGTAAGTTCCACCTGCGATTAAATGGTTTGTAATTTAAATGGTAATGGAAAAAAAATTGCTATTTACTTTAGTGCATGGAATAATAATATAATGTTTGTATCACGACTATTTGTTTTGGTCACGGCACTGCTCAAAAGTTAATGAGGATATATGAGAAAAGGCAGAGATATTTTGTGCAAAGACTTTGCTAGCATTAAACATAAAAATTGCCTCTATATTCTCAAATACTAGGATTTCATTTTATAAAACTATTTTAATATCAAAAAATCTTTAATATTTAGTTTGTTTAAATGATAGTAAAAAACAAGAATAAGTACTGGAGAAAAATAAAAAGGAGTAAATGTTAAAAATGCATTGTTTAAAATAATTCAAATATCACATGCAATATCTCTCTCTTCCCTCGAATAGCTAAAAACGCTACGTATCTGTTCTTAAGGTTTCAAAAAATATTGAAATGATTTCTGAGAATAATATTATATTTCTAATGAAATATAATCACTTAAGCGTAAATAATGAATTGATAAATTATTCTTGCTGCAAACATGTGGTGGTAGCTTATTATATTTATGATTTTTCTTTATTTCAGTAAGTACACTGTATCGGTCCTAATCCAACTTTTTACAAGATAAGATTTATGAGATCCTAATTATTATGCAATATCTTCAAGCCATTTGCCAATGATGACCATGAATATTACATCATTATCGCGTAAACTTTGTCAGTGTAGCTTCACCTAATTAGCCAATCATGATGAAGTCCATATATCCACCAACGCCAATCACAGTAGATTACCTCGTTGTATTGTTTGAAGAGAAATATTCCTTCAAAGAGTGTGGGGACTTTATGATATCCCTTACACTCCTTATTGCTTGGAGAAGAAAATAGAATGTCAGCATAGGTGTCAATCTTAGCAATAAATTAAAATGCCCTTGATGATAGACAAGTTACCAGAAACCAAACTTATAGTATATACCGCTTCAAAATACAGCTAAATTTGTATGTTCCACTACAAACATAAAAATCTTTGCTGACTTAATGTAGATTGAATCACAATCACTGAAAAAAGAAGAATTTGAGACAATACTCACATTGAGCCTCCAAGGAGGATGTTCAATATTTGTAAACCATAATAAATCAGTCTAGGATATTTTGAATTGTATGGCATAAGTCTCTTAATTCAGTTGCCAAAAATAATTCCCTTTGGAACTCAGTATCGTTGAGTCTTATATCTTGAAAACCAAATGTTATACATTTAATTTTCAGGACATAAGACATCTTTAGCATTTGTAAACCAAGTTAAATCTGTTTAGAATATTTTGGATTGTATGACATAAGTCCCTTAATTTAGTTGCCAAAAATTATTCTCTTTAAAACTCAGTATCGTTGAGAGTCTTATGTGTTGAAAACCAAATGTATTTGTAGAAAGATATAAGAAAAAATGGTATAAATACATTTCTCCTTCAACGGTAGAATTTTCTATTTTGTTGAGTCAATTTTAAAATACCATTCCTTCCCCGCTTCAATACCATTTTTTTGTCGAATGCCAGCTAGACCGGCAGTATGGCTACACTGCTCCAACTGAAGCGGAATTGGGTGTGGAATCCGACTTCCTCATTACACCATAGGTACCCGTTTATAGGGTAGACAACCATTCATACTCCATTCATACCAGGAAAAGACAAAAATAGAAGAAAGAGAAAATACCTACACGCCCAAACCGGGACTCGAACCCAGACCTCCCTGTTTACAGTCAGGCACGCTGACCACTAGACATAGTGGAAGGCATTTCAGTAGCATAATGTGTAGTATTTGTTTTACTTCGTTCATTATTTCGATGGTATGTTAATTCCTAATTTCCAATAAAGAACTTTTGAAGGAAATGTTTCGAAAATTTCATTGATTTTCAAGAAAATGATTTGTCTTAGAAAAATAAAAATTTGATATGCATATTCTCTTTTAATAATTAGATGCAATGAATACATATAATTTATTAAGCACTAAATAGATTGTTAGCTTTCACTTCACATTAATAATTGTGCTTAGGGTATCTCTATTTTTTTGGGCAGTGCATTGGAAAAGGTATTAAATGTTAAAATTTATCCCAAATTTTATATAAGCTTAACCATTAAAAGTCTCATTAAATTGTTGAAAAATGGTGCAGTTAGTGTTGGTTTAAAACAATTGATATATATTGATAAAAATTTGTCTGAACTTTATTAGCAGAGTAGTGAAAAATTTCTGCATAGGAATTGAAAGTATTAACCGGATACTAATGTTTATCTTTTTAATATTTTAGAGGCACTTAATAATTTATAAGCGTATTAAACTATCAAAGAAAACAATATGAAACAATTTTATATGATTTACATTTATTACTGGTATATTAATTTATTCTGGTTATTTTTGCTGTACTTTTATCAATTATAATGTAATATTATTGAGGTACATGTACGTAATTTTAACAAATTCAATTTCAATAGAAATAATTTTTATCGGAATTCTTACTTCAAATTTTTATCCTACAATAGTAATTTTATTGGAACTATTGTAGTTGTCTTCTTTTGAGCAGAAAGGATTTTGGAAAGTTATATTACTCTTGAAATGGTGAATGAGGAAAAATAATTCGATTTCCGGAGAATGAAATTGAATTTTTTTTTTCATTTTTTTTTGGGGGGGGGAGTATTAAAGTATTGAGCAATGCAGTTTCTTTAACGCGTGAAGAAGTTTAAAATCTCAAATTGATGCATATGATAAAATTAACACTTGATGAGATTGTGGTTGCAATTTATTTTTTTTTTTTAAAATTGAAGGATTTTTATAAAGAAAAACCAAACACAACACAATGTTAGAAATGGTAATATATTATTTCAATCCAATTTTAACAGTTTGAAAAATCATTTTTATTTAATTCATGTAAATAAATAAATATTTATCCTTTCTTATTTAATATTATAATTAATTATCTTTTATTAATTATATCTATTAATTATCATTTCTTATTAATTATTATATATATATATATATATATATATATATATATATATATAGAAAATTATCTATAATAACCTCTATTAAACAAATGTATGCTGTTTGAGAAATGAATTCTTGTCTCATATTTTAAGAAAGAACGCATTGTAAAATAAGTCCAAAAACTAATTATTATTAAATTAATACATTAATATTAAAAATTTTTTAAATTTAATCATTATTTAATACAAATTTAGATTTTTAGTAAATAATCTCGTCATGTTTTAAGCATAATTATAACTATAAAACTTAATAATATAAAATAATTAAATCTATAAAATAATTATATCTATAAAATATCTTTAAAAATAATTATATAAAAAATAATAATAATTTCAAAAAATAATTATATCTACTTTACAATTTGCCTACTTAAAAAAGGCAAGTTGATATGATTTTTTTTAAATATATCCTTTTAACTTAGGATAAAGTTATACATATGTTTGCCATAAGCATTTCTAAATATGCTTTTAAATATTATTTATTTGTGATGTATAGAGACAGATAGACGAAAATGCTTAAAACATTTTAAGCAAATAACAAGAGCATTGAAAAAGGCTTGGTAAATCTAAATCAGTAGAAATATTAAATTTCTTATCAAATTATTTGTTTCTTTTTGTCTTTAAATTTGTGAAAGAATATTTTTAAAATAGAAATTATGTCTTACGCAATAAAACCTAGATTTAACTAGGTGTTATAGGTTGGGCAAATCACAGCTACGTTTCTAATTTTGTTTCCAAAAATAGATGTTAACCGTCTAGATTTTGCATATAAGTCTTGGGAATTTTCTGGAATTCCTTCCATGCATAGAATTGCTTGGAATTTCCATGTTTGAAAGTGCTTGGGAATTTTTCAGAATTCATTCCATGAGTCACATGAATTTGGCTCACAGAATTCCTTCCATATGACACATAAATTTGGCTCATTACCGTTGAAAATTCTACTTGAAAGGCTACTTGCGCTATGCATATTAATGTTTCTAACAAAATTAGGCCATTAAACTGTCCAACGCGCAGTTTTATAATGTTGATTGTATATGATTGAAATATAATTATATTCTATGGCAATACAATGAATACAGTATTTTATTGTACAGTTCTTATAGCAGCGAATAATATAAATGAATGAATAAGGTTCTAAACTATTTTTCTTGTGTTACTGAATAAGATATTTAAACTAATTTAAACAAAAAATTGTGTTTCTTTAGTTAGTTTAAGAATATTGATTCGATGCTTCAAAAATTAATTGTCAAATACTGTAATCATTATCAAAATAACGATTATTTTGACATAGTAAGTATCTTTTTCATTTGATATTTTTCTTGTGCGTGACATAGTTTTGTATACATTTATATAAGCGGGAAGATGAATTAATATTTAAATAAACCCATAAAATAATGATCATTTTTATTGTTGTTTTATACGTAAATGATTAGTTGGTTTGAACAATATATACAAGTATTAATTATTAAATTGTCTTTTATTTTTAATTTTGTAGATTTTATAGTTTAATTTAAAAAAAATAAAACAAAAAATATATGAATTGAATTTTTTGTTTTTTCTCACATTTCTTTCATAAACATACCCTATATAAATACATTAAACATATTTATTAAAAATTATGTATTCTTATAAAATAAACGTTAAATATTTATCTTCAAACATATGCATCATATATTATGAATTAATTAAATTTCGAATATAAATCCTTAACTGATTCATAAACATCTAATGAAATAGTGTGAATTAATTTTGATTATTTTTAGAATTAGAGAATTTTCTCTAAATAAATTTAATATTAAGTGTATAATAATTTAATATTAACTTAATTTTATGTATCATGTCACAAAATCATTTCTTGTTACAATTTAATTATTTTTGTTTGAGTTACAATTAATAATTTTTCCCATGATATAATTACATTTAATAATTCATGGGAAACTCCATCTATTAAAATAATTCTTGCACTATATTCTAAGGATATTTAATCTTAAGTTTTTATTTCATTTACATAAAATTTTGTAAATTTTATCTTAAAATGTCAAGGAATTACTAATAAACTAAGAAAATCTTAAAAGTCCATGATTTGACTGACACGTTTCTCGCAAGATGTAATGTCACAAGTTAGAATTTACGTGTTTCTGAATTATGACTTTTTTTATGTTTTCGAAAATATTTTCGTGACAATTACTAGAAAACGTGACTTAAGTTTCGAAATAATTATAAATTGTTTTATAAACATATCAAATTTATAAATCTCACAAAATTTTAATTTTAACATTTGGTATTCATATACTGTTATAATTTGTATAAAAGTATAAATAGCCAGTTTAAGAATGAAAATGCAAATTGCAAATTTCATTAAACTATTTCAAATCGAAAAAGTATCTAAAAACGTGTATCTATATTTTTTTTAAAAAATGACTAGCTGGATTTTTTTTATTTGATACTTTTCTTTTTTATAATCTTAACTATATTGGAATTTATTAGCAGATTAAAAATGTGACTCTATGTATAAGTATATCTATTATATATACAAATTACTATTATAAATACAATTGTACAATGTTTTTCAAACTTATCTTTTCTCATTCAACAATAATTTTCAAAATAGATTTGAATTATTTACACGGATATCAGACTGCTATTGACTGAAATAATAAATAATAATATCTTTATTCATTTCATAATCTTGAGGTAGTTAATAAAAATCAGAACCAGAATATTATTATACTTAGCTCTTCCTATGTTTTCACAGTAATTATTTTAAATTATCTTCCTACAATAATCTTTAAAACCTTATAATCTGATTATAATTCAGTTTTGCAAATGTTTGAATTATGTTTTTTTTAATATAAAATTAGTAATAATATATTAAAAAGTAAAACACACTCTAAATATTTGTTCTTAATAAATTTTAATAGACATACTTCTCGTAATCATCAGTGACATTATTTATATTGTATAGCATTTCATTTTGTCAAGAAAATAATAAGTAATAAAATATTTTTATGCGATAAAAGCATTTTATATCTCAGGAAATGGAAATTAAAACATGAATACTTGGAAAAAATGGAACAAGATTTAATTTTATTTAATATTGAATAACAGTATCAAAAATGCATGTTATGGAATCTCTAAAATAAATGAATTTCTCTGTTATGTTTTACTAATTGTAATACTGATATACTTTCTAAACTCCTGTATTTTACCTCATATCATAACTTCATGACAATTTAACTGTCTCATGTCTGGATAATTGAAACTAGATTCAATATTCTATTCACATTCAGTTTTTTTAAAGTTTGAGAACAAAATTGATTTTATTAACTTCCTTCCTTGTCAATTATATGAGAATAATAATTCCTCCATTTTGATTTAATGTTTTATCAATAGTCATATGCAATACATGATGCTCAATTTAAAATATGTCATACACCTCTTCAATATTGCTAATATGGTTGTGATTGTAAACGAAAAAACATAAATGTTTTCTAAATTTAAGTGGTATTTTAGTGAAATCCTGTTAATATCCATTATTTTACAACACAAAAATCAATCAAATGTAAAATGATAAAATTGAAAAAAATCGCAGTGAATCCAGTCAAATAGATATCATATCTTGTTATCTTATTTAAATGAGACAAAAAAACATATTTGTGTGAAATTTTAAGCAAGTTAGAAAAATCTGCCACTTTTCGGGTGCTAACATTATACTTTTTAAGTAATAATTTAAGTGCGTAGTTTTATGAAATAATTATTTAGGTTTAAATTTTATTTTTATTTATACATTTAAATCAAGACTTTGATACTAATTAAATCTTGCTAACATTGTTTTCAATTTGACATTCTTGCAAATTTAACATAAATTTGGAACAGAATTTGTATATTTTACAGGATTACACTGAAATAGTAAATGATCTATTGGAAGTTAATGTATATATTCTTAAATATATATATATAATTATTACAAATTAGTATAAGGGATTGATTATATAATAAAATAATTTCCATCTGTAATTTTTGAAATTCAAGCATTCAATTTCTTTCGAAACATACATAATAATTTATGAGGAACATAAAAATAATTTTTGAATATGTTGTCTTTATTCTGTCAAATGCCTGATAAAAGAATTTAAAAAAAAATAATCTTACACTAAAATATTAGTTTGGCGAAAAAGTAATCCATTATTTTTTCGGTAGACGTCTGTAGTGATCGATATCTCGTGAAGTATCTATCAAACAGTTTCACATTTATGCTCGTTGGAAAGGTGACATTTGACACAAAAATTTAATCTTGCAGTTTTTTGTTTGATTAATTCAGTTACGAGTACAAGGTTTTAAAAATGGAAGACAACAAACAGAAAATTCGATACATTTTCGTTTTTTTCTTGTAACGGCGAAAAAGATAGCCAGGTGTCTAAAATTGTGAAAGTTCTTTATCATTCTATATAATACTGTAACAACCAGTTACGTACAATTTTTGTTTTGTCGATTCCGTTCGGGTATTTTTGATGTTAGAGATGCACCTCGCATGTGAATACAGCATCGTCGAAAATGTCTATAAAATATCAAAAATCATCGAAGTTAACCGCATGTCAGCAGTCGTAACGCGCAAGACCTAAAAATCTACATGAAAGCTGTTTTAAACCTTTTTACAAAGTGAATCCAAAAGAAGTTACATTAAGTTGACGTAAAAATAATGGATTTCTTTTTCCCTAACCTAATATTAAAATAACTAAGTGAAATCGTAAAATCCAATATCAAAGGAAAGGTTATTCTCTGTAAGTAGACCAAAAAAAAAATAATTTATACTCCTATTTTCTATAATCGCTTATAATTTTTGAAATAATTTTCTTGTTATTATTAAATCAAGAAAACCCAATATCCTTTGTTTTACTCTTAACACAATTGTAAAAGAATATTCTCAACAGAATAGGAAATTAATTTTTTAAATAACTATAACGGAAACCAATTTCAGCACTATCTTATAGTTGTTTCGGATTTCCTGAAGATTGTTTTACTATATTATTATTTAAAATTAATTTTTCTTTAACTTAAAATAAATCTTATTTTAGAAATTTAAAATTATGGTGTCAATTTCTTTATTTTATTAAAATTTCTCAATCATTAGTTTCCTTTCCATTTTTAAATAATTAAATTCCTTTCCATTTTTACGATTTTCGTAAGTTAAACAACCATAAAACCAATATTATTAATATTATTATTATTATTATAATCTCATTATTATTATTATTATTATTATTATTATTATTATTATTATTATGGACATGATAATCTTATTGTTACTTATCATTAATTCACATATCCATTTCGATTTTATTTGAATATTTCTTTCATAACTTGGTTCAATTGTATAATTTTCGATAAGCGATTTTTATATTACATTATTCTTACGAAGTTAATCCAAGTCAATTCATTTTATTCAGAAAATCATAATCTTCTCTAGGAAAACCTTGACATGAGCTTCCAGAGAAAGTGCGCTTTACGTAAGGTGTTTACATTTGCTCAGATATTTACGACTCACCTACCTGTCAGATATAGTTTCCTGTTTTCGGGAAAGCTTTAATTCTGTAGGAACTCTCTACAGACACTTACAAAAGAGGTCAAATCCTAGTAAGCTTCAAAGCTTAGTATGTCACTGTTAATGAAACAGGTAGAAGTTACATTGGTATTTTATTATCGTGGAGAAAATAGTTCACGCTTCATATTAAATGTATCACAAATTAGTGCATGCAGTTTTAATACCTGATCGAGTATTCCTTATTTGATTTTTTCAACATAGATATAACTAAAATCAGTTTATTTGCATTTATCCCAAGAATTGATACTTGGTATTATATAAGTACAGCCTAAATAAAGAGAATAAATAAAAAATAATTTTGATAAACAAGATGCTTATTTATAAGAATAAAATCTAAGGCTTATATAATTTCTGTGCTCTTATTTAAACTAAATTTACAAGAAATTCATTAATTCTCTATTATTTTTATTAATTATTAGGCTTCTGAAATAATTGATTGGTCTAATTCTCAATCAATAATACTAATTCCCAAATAACTTTTATTCAAAGAAAGTAATAAGTGTTTAGAAAGATTTTCATATGATTAAAATCTTTAATAGTTTTCTATAATAATTTTTTAACTTAAAATATCCCTTATAATCAGATATTTTTCTTTTAAACCTTTTTACTTCTATGTAATCCCAATTAGTTGGTTCTGCTTTGCAACAATTGAATTAAAATCATAAAATACCTACTGACACTATTGTACTGTTATATATACTCTGACACACTGATGTATAAAAAAGATTTTAATTGTTTTGAGCGAAATTTTTCTGTAACAACGGTTCATAAAGTTTATTCTTAATTCATTTTGTAGATGTTGGGGAAAAAAAACTTTTCAAGCTCCGATATAATTTGAAAAACTATAAATCAGCCCAACGATCTGACTACTTAGTCTCAAATAGGTTTAAAGCAGCATACAGATTTTTTAAAAGACAATCTGATTATTAATCTTTTTTCAGATATTCAATATTTATTATATTGATTATATTAGGTTTAAATACTTATTATATCTTTAGATTTTAAGCAAAATTTCCTTCGATTTTCATTTATTGCAATTATAACAAATATAATTGTTCTATACATTATAATTTGGCCTATGGCTTTTTAAAATAATTTTCACAATCTATTTTTAAATTTGAAAATTAGACTAGCATCTTTATTTGAATAACTTATGCACTTTCATTCATAAGGGAGTAAACAAATTATATATTTTTCTTCTGATGTCTTTAATGATTTATCTTAAATGGGGCTGGTATCTTAATATAAACAAAATGTTGAATTTTTCGAAGTGCATGGTATAAGATTAATGAGATCATAGAGAGCTTGTGAGGATAAATTGATTGTTATTTTCGAAAAATTTTGAGAGGCAGATTAACAGTTTATAACAAAATGATGGTAAAATGTTTGTGTAAAATCTGGATAATAATATAAATTCGGAACTATATCCCTTAATAAATTTTAAATAACATTTATACCAGCAAATATACCTATTATATAACTTCTGAAGTTGACACATAATGCTGACACATAAAAATTAAGATATAACATAATGGTTAAAAATATATAAAAAAAGCTATTAATTTTATGTAAAAAATGCCCATTCTGTAAGGATGTAACAGTCATCACAGAAATCCTAAATTAGCATATCTGGGAATAATATATTTGTTTATAATATATTTCTGTAAATGTGTAATAATTTACATTGAATAAGTAAATTTTAATCAATATTGATAAATTATAAAGATATGTTCAACGTAGGTCAAATAAACATAATATATTTATTAAATATAATTATTATTTGATTTATTAAGAAAGTAAAATTGCAATTGATTGACATATATTTTAGAAAAAAATAATCAGTTTATTATTAAAAGAATAATAATTTTTATAACATTTAATATGATATAAATATGTTGTTTACAGTTTTTTGAATTAAAATCACATATTAATTTATTCAAATCTTTTTTATTTACCTCCTCTATATTTCTCCTTGTTACTATTACGTGTAAAACCGTAGTTACTAGAGCTTGTTCCCTGTATCTAAATTTTAAAAGAGACCCAATATTGCTACTAATGTATGTTTGCAATGAATACCAGAGGCCTAATTATACATTTTGAATAAAAAATTAAAATTTTCTCTTAGAAATAAAGAAAATTGTAAGAATTACTAAAATAAATATCAGGAATAAATAATTAAATTGTAATTAATATAATTGTGTTAGTTAATGTAAGAATGTGTTATAATTGTTTTACATTTCTTCTC
Source organism: Latrodectus geometricus (assembly GCA_026290005.1). Lineage (NCBI taxonomy): Eukaryota > Metazoa > Arthropoda > Arachnida > Araneae > Theridiidae > Latrodectus > Latrodectus geometricus. The sequence goes on along the minus strand of JAPDSC010050489.1, from coordinate 18,309 downwards.
TTTGACTTGATGCTTAATTTTTAAAACATTTAATTAGTTTTGCATGCACAATGCTAAATATATTTAGCCAAAAACAATTTCATCATTTTAAACTAATACATTTAATATAAATATTCAATTAATTACGATTCCAATATAATTTTATTATATTTTTTAGCTCAAATAAGTATTTGTGAATAATTGTAATTAATCTGCAAATGAATGCATAGATACATGAATAGCTGAAACAACATAATGTTTTTGTAATATTGAAAAAAAATCTTGAATCCCAATAATTTCTACTTTAAACAAATCTCTGTAAGCAACTGCAGTAGTTTTATATAGCTTGTATGCTTATACTCCATATGAAGGCTTCAATATTTAGATATATTATCTGTGATAAAACAATATGATTTTAAAATTGATCACAATTTAGTGGATATGGATTCAAAGTTTTGAAAATTATCACACCTTTCCTAAATTTTTTTGGCACTATCTAGGTTTATGTTTATTACTTTTTGTTATAAAAAAATCCTCTATGGAAAAAGAAATCATTATAGTATTATCAGAATATCACCAGGTTATTCAATAAATCTCAACAGTGTTTGCAAACAGTGTCAATTAATAAATTCTTTGCAATCGATATTTTATATGTATGTATAAATAACAATTTTTATAAAATAATAAAATATTTTAAATGCAAGATATATGTATCACTATAACAAAAATATTTAGAATGCTTTAATTTGAAAAAATACCATTTTGTTCCAAATTTCTAACTTTTAAAATATTATGATAACATTGCTATGTGTTCAAATCCTTATTATATGAAAAAACATTATTCTTTATGCATTTTAGAGAAATCTTAGTACATTTTTATGTATAAATTAAGTTGAAAAATAGTCACATATTTTCGTTCATTGATTCAATATCTTGAAATAAATCTTAAAAACAATTTGAGATCCCAAAATGAGTTATTTTTTTTAATTTTTATTTCAAACTAGATAGACTTTCATTGAAAATTTTCTAATTGTTTTATTGATAGTGATCGGAGGCTTAAAATGAAAAATGAGTAAAATAATTCGATTTACAAAATGAGAAATTGCTTTTTACTGTCATTTCATCAAGTATACTATTTTCAGATCAAATAAAATGAAATTTGATGTTCAAAAATAAGAAAATAAAATTCACGTACATTGAGACAAAAGCCATTTTATTCTTTCTTTTATTTCATTTCTTTCATCAAATTCTATAAAAAGATGTTCATTCCTCCATTTTTCGTTTCAATTTCAGTATTTCAATTTAAAAAAGAAAAATAGAATTTAAATTACAATGTTTTCTGATTGATTTATTGCAATTAATAAGTTAAAAAAAATAGTATGGAATGAAAAAAGAGACTGGATTGCAGGCTGACTTTGAGAAAGGTTTTTCTGTTAGAAAAAAACTAAATTGTTTTGCAATTGGAATTTTAGAAACTTAAACTTTTAAGTTATTTTCATGTTAAAATTCTTTTTGATGCATTTTTGTTAACTTTTTTCATTTTATAAAATAAATACTATAGAAAATAATAATAATTTATAAAAATAAATCGCCCATTTACTGGTCAATTTAATTTTTATACTATCATCTACAATTATAATATACAAAAATAAATCATATGTAAATGCATCATGAAAAAAATAGAGATAAAACATAATAACATTATTTTTTATCTAATTTTTAAATATTTTAGCAAGTAACTTCAATAACTAACGAAATAAGACATTTTAATGTTTTTAAATTATGAATAAGAAATTATACATTTAATAGTAGATTTCAAAAGAATATTAAAAGAAGAAAATATTATAATTTCAAAGATTTCTCTTTTGTGTTATTGTTAAGCCTACTTTATATAAGTTCTTCTCATTTAAGTGTTTTAGAATTATTTTTATAAATTTATTTTTCAAAGAATGCAATCACATACATTCAATGCAAATAATTTACGAGCGTTTTTAAGTTTTAATTTGAAAACTAACTTTTAAATTTAATTTTCGTAGTTCTTCTCATTCAACATTAATTTGCTACATACATTTAAAATCTGAGACAAATTAAAAATCAGATCTTTAATACTTAATTTATATTTTTTGTTTAATTTAATTCTGGTATAGAAGACATGAAACATCGCTTAAATGAAAATGTATACTAATTCATGTATTCATATTTATAGTAATATACTTTCAACTGTTACAGCAGTTAAAAAATTTATTCAATGCTATGAAGTTATTTGTTCGTTTATAAAGGTTAATACGAAATTAAAATGATATTTAAAGTACATTTGTCAGAAGCATGAAAAAATGCAAGACCAGATGCGAATTAAACCTATCATTTCTTGAACTGTAAATAAGATTAGCGGTAGAAATTTCAATCAACTGCCCTGTTAGTTTACCGGATTGTAATGATTCTTTTGATTAAATTTCATCAATTTTTCTTAAGATAATTTTCTTGCCGCGTAGTCTTGCTTTCCATAATTTTAACATTATTTTTCCGGAAAAATATAGAACAATTAACAATTTTAGCAGTTTATTTCTAATCTTATATTTTACAAGAAGCATATTCATACTTTTAAACTCCTCTTATGTTTGTAATGGTATATTTTTTTAATAGTCTGCACTTAAATAATTTAAAATTTATGCTAGATATTATTGATTATCATTGATGAGATATTAAAACAAAAATTAATCGTTATCGAAAATATAGTCACTTCTACCAAACTTTATAAAAATTATTTACTGTATTATTAATCATTATTGGGAAAAAAGATTTAAGGAAAACAAAGTTATATTAATTTAGGTATAATTAATCTAAAAATGTTAAATCTCTAGATATAATTAGCTAAAAAAACACTAAATATATTTTTAAATAAATAAAAATTCATTTACGTAGTTTTTACTCCATGTTATTTTGGGTGAATTTATTATACAAGATTCAGTCAAGCAAATGACAGAATGGAATGTAAGATCATTTTTGAAGAAAAAGCTGAAGGTAAAAAATGCGTCACTTTAGAAACGAGTAGTCGTACACTTTATTTATGGAACAGTTAAACATTGGTTTGTTTGTTGCTTAAATGTCACTCACCGTACTTGTTTGTTAAATAGACCAGGACCTATAGTTTAAAGCATGTTCTCAATCAGCGCAAAAACCGTTAAGGGAAATTAACATACCGTGACTGCTATAAGCCATGAACATTTCTTAAAGAGCACAGTCATGCAACTGTAAAAAATATTTCTTTTTAACAAAGAGTATTACATAAAATGTTAGTTTCTTATATGTTTTCTTTTGTTGTATTAAATTATTAAATATTTTAAGACTGATTTTCTTGATACAAAAATTTCCTAATGTTACACATGATAAATTAATTGTTAAAAAAACATTTCATTGTTTAAACATAAACATTAAATGCTGAAAAAAATTATTTAAACTTAGAGGATGAAAAAAATAGTTCATCAAGTTTAATAACAAATTTTTACAATTTAATATTTATGAAGATTAAAGATTGTTTTCCGTTACAATATAGTTATTATTTTCTTTGAAAGTAATATTTATATAAAGTAACAAAATGACAATGAAAACAAGTGATTAATTCATTGTTCTAAAAATAAAGCAAATTAATAGTTTTTTTTTTGTTATATTTTGATAACCCTATTTTAAAAATACACTTTGTTACTATTATTGTTTGAATTATTACTTGAATAGAAGTAAAAAATTCACAGAATCCACCAAATTGTGAAATATCTTTAGCTATTTTAGTGACATATTTATTTCTCTATTCAAAAGAAAGAATCATTCAATCCTTTTTCTACTCTACACAAACTATAACATCATGTGAATTTCAACAAAGTTCTTTCAAACCTATAAGTATCGATATTCTTCGAGTACTTATACTTTTAAAATCCTTCTACTTATAGTTATGTACAAAAGAGAGACTTCATTCAGAACAAGCACAGGGGAAGGATCGTGATTTATTTCTTGTTTGAATGCATTTCATGAACGCACAATTGATTTCAGTTACTATTGATTTCTGTGAAGACGAAAATCTGTTTATACAAACTTGCATTTATGTTTTCTGAAGATGGAGCAGAAACATATTTCATGGCCCGTTTTGTATCTACTACCTATGACATAAAAGCTTGCGGCATTTTCTGCAAAGGATGATATTTCATGGAAAAATGAGTAAATACATTCTTTCTATTTCCCATTTATCATTACAAGAAATATTGTTTTCGAGAATTAAATTGTTACATTAAAAAAAATGCATTGTTATTCGAATATTAATTTCTAATATATTTTTATTAACAATATAAGTGCAATAATTTTTACAAACCTAGGAAGAAATATGCTTATTATTTTAATTTTAGCAAATTTTATTTTTGAAATAAAAATTTATATAAATTTAAATATGCATTCGGTTTTTTGCTGCCTTTAATATACATTCTTTTTTTCATTTTTCATTGGTTTTTGAGGCCATAAATCTCGTTACACAAAACAAATTCTAAAATTTGGAACTTACCTGAGACATATTTTTTTCAAAATATTACTTGAAAAAAACTTTTATTTCTTAATAATATTTATATGGTTTCATGTATTTTATTGGTACAAAATTATTGATGATGGCATTGGAATTTGAATTTAAAATTAACACACAATTTCAGGATTTATAAAGTAGCAATGTAATTTATCATAAACAATTACATTTCCAACAGTTTATTTGCTAATATTGTTAAATAATGAAAAGAATGAAATTGTACTATTTATTTTTTGAAAACATTTTAAATGTATGAATTTTTCAATTTTATGATTTTATTAACTAACATGTGGAATTCATACTCACAAATTTTCTTTATCATGGAATATGATTCATATTTAGAATCTGCATTTCTTGTTTTCTATATTTATACCTGATAAATATAATTGTATTTTTTATAAAATACAACGTTATTATTATATATAAATTCTATTTATTTGCAATAAAAATTATAAAAAATCTTTCATTATTTTGGCAGAAAACTAATTATTATACAAAATTCATTAAATTTCAGTTCAAGGATATTTTATAAAACAAAATGGAAACTTGTTTTGTTAATGTTTACTTCCTAATTTGAAGTCATATTAACTAATAAATAATATGGCCTGAAAAATATCCAAAACAGGACAAAACAAAGGTTATTCAATTGAATTATAAAACAAAACATTGTACTTAAAAATTTAAATATCTGCTATACTTGTTTGTATCAAATTTATTTATATTTCGTGAGAATCTATACATGATTAACATAAAATAATTTTGAAGCAAGAATTAAATAGAATAACATTGACATATAAAAAAGCAATTCCAGCAAATGCTACTTCTACTTTCAGTGTTCGATAAATGCCTCTCTAAATCAAATTTCTTTCTTCTTCTTTAAGAGAAAATCAAATTAAACCTCAACTAGTTTGAATATTTTCCTGAAAAATTTCATTTTTCTCTCAACTATTGATTTCAATAAATCAGTTGCAAAAGGGACTAACAAGAACAAATAAAAGTTCATATTTTTTCAGAGTGAAAAATACAACATTAAGGAAAGCGAATTTTACAAAATTAACATTATTTTTCGAAATAAGAAATGAATAAAATCAAGAAATATTTTCTGTACCTTTTGCATACAGAAATGTTAGATTTTCTTAAGTGAACTACAAAACCAATTTTATTTTGATTTTGGAATATTAAATTCTATCTGAAGATTCTGAAGAAGATGAAATGATTTTTTTTTTCATTTCAAAAATAGAATTATTAACATTCTCTTTAAAGATTATAAGATTAATATAAAAATAAACCTGACTCATTGACCAACATAACCAAAAATGCTGCAAATTAACTGTATATTTGTACCTAAATCATGTCTTTATTTTTACTCTGATATGAAGCTATTATTACTAACATTAATTTTATATAATAAAATTTATACTTGAATTATTCAAATTATAAACAATTTTTGCAAATGACAATAAGTACAATTAACTTTACTTGTAAACAATTTTCTGCGATTCCATATATAAATACTAATTGTTCATGATACAAAACTAAATTATATCAAATAGCTCTGTATCGTGATTAATTTTATGTACTTCCTACTGTACTACTGATTCAATTTTGTGAGCTTAATTTTCTGTCAGATGGACATCTAATAATATAGTAAATAGTGACCTAATGATATATATTCAATATTTCCTTATCGAAAATGAATTGTTATATGGTTATATTACACTTATAATGTATATAATTTTTTTTCTGATTTATTTTAACTTTAATATGAATGCATTCATCTTCTGGATTTTCTAAAATATTGTTTCAAGTTTTATGCACATTTAAATAGATTTTTATTAATTTATATGTGAATAAACAATAACAAACATTTAACGAAAGTAATTAACGATACATAATCCCAAGGATGGTTATCTCTCTCATTGACATGTTTTCTCACAAACTGTTAAGTACTTTTTTTATTAAATAAACAATTATATAACTTATCCAACAAATTGTAAATAATAGGAATTCGTATTTTTTAATATGTAGTTCATGTCGTAGTGCAAACGACATAACAGGAGCCGCAGAGGAAACAGATGTTTTACTGTAAATGAATTCTGGAACAATTCCTCTCGGCAGTAGTTTTTAAAATATAAAAGAAAGGAAACATAAAAAATTGTAATATAAAGAGACAAGGGTAAAAAAGAAATATAACTATATATTTCAAAGTGGCACCCGAAAACTGCACTTAAAGTTTATTGCAGTTTTCCATCCCAGGGTCTTTTTTCCCTTGGGATGTATGGGTGGTCCATATGAAATTAAAATAGTCTCCTTTTTGTTTGTGTGTGGCCAATCAAGGGTTTTGGAGGGGAGATTTCTGACCATTCCCTGGAAGCCTAACACCGATGAGATACAAGAAAATATCCAATAGAAAAAAATGGGAGGAGAGATGAAGGCAATATAAAAGTTAAGGAGTTGATCCTCCAAACACCATTCCGGCATGCAGATTTTCAGCATCCAGTATTCCGACATGGAGATATGCAGATATCCAGACATCCAGATATTCAGAGATTCACAGATAAATTTGAATTAAAGGCCGCCGACGAGATATTAGGAAGAGAAGCCTAACCTTACGTTGAGACCTTGGGAACTACAAAGTCCGCCGATGATAAAAAGAAAAGGTACGGAACAGTGAAGCACAGGCCTGACCAAAAGAAGAGTCTAACAAAAGGAAAGCAACGGTTCAGAACAACAAAGGGAAATTAGCTACACAAAGGGGGTGAGTCATTTTAATCTCTGCTTCAGGACCCACTGGCCGCACAATGTTTTATAAATATGCTTTTATATGTTGATAAGACAATTAATCTTTAAATATAAATTATAAATATTTAAATGTTAATAGTACAATAAAATTACATTATTATTATTATTTAAACTGTGTCATTCTCATATGTTCTCATTATATCTCCACTATTTCTAAGAACTTGGGTTAGCTCGGAGTTACTCATATATATGCCGAGTTTAACCACCACAGTTCATACACACACTATACTTAGCTTTATTCTAACCATAATTTTATACATTTTTAAAAACGTTCAAAAAATCATAAAAATAAGTAGATAAATACATAAAATAAAAAAATGAAAAAGAACATTAATAAAAATTATTAAATTATTTTGTTTCATATTATTTAAAATTCGGAAAACGAAGTAGAAATTTATTGTTTTCGATGATACTTAAAGGAATAATGAAAAGAAAAAAAAAAAAAGGAAAAGCGAATACTGCACGTTTGATAAAAATTATTGTAATTAATGGTATACAAATGGAAAGATTTCCCTGTATTTAAATTATCAAAATTGTTACTTAGTACATAGCATGTTCATTAGGCCGCGTTGGCCTGGCTGTTTAGAGCGTCTTTCTCGTTACCCGTCTTGAAGGTAGTGAGTTCGAATCCGGGCTTTAACGAAGATCCGTGTTGTATACATTAAACGCTGCTGGGGCACGTTAAACATGTCGTAATCTCAATGTCCTCCAAGTAAAATGATACTTCTGGGGCGATAGTGGTTAATAATTTGGGGGCCTACTGAATGATTCCTGTTTTAAGTTATAAAGATTCCCACCCGGCTGCTTTCATATGACTGAGAGGGCTCAACTTTTGGCTAGGAACTGGAAAGCATGCTGGTACAACAGCAAATTAGGCTCGTTACTTTATGATTTTTTTTTTTTTATATTTGCTTAAAATCATTAATTCTTAATGTCGCTTTATATGCCTAGTCTCTTTCATTCTAAAAGATAGGAAACATGAACATTTCAAATTTTTGAATTAAGTGATCTTTTTAGATTTTAAAAGTGGTTTCTGTTTTTGACATTTCAAAATGGCATAAATAAGGATCTAATGTCAAATCCAATAAAACAATGTAAAACAGCATGTAGAATATACTAAAACTTAATAAAAACATCTTGGAATTATAATTCATTAATAAACAAAATATTAAATTTCTTTTTTTAATTGCTTAAATATATGTTGAATTTTTAAATTACCTTTGAAACATACAAAAAAAATTTGAATTGAGAAAAGATAAATGTGTATAAACTTACGTTTATAATGCAGAAATTATTAAAAATTAAATACCGCGTAAGAGCAAATTTACACATATTTTTAAAATATGAATTTAAACGGTTATTGGTGAAATTATTTTCTACGTAATTGCTATTAATTTATTGCCATCAAATATTTTAAAGTTGAACCATTCCGACAGAATTATAATATTAACATAATATAGTTTCCAGCATAATATGTAAAAATATCCCTTCATATAATTACAAGATTTGTAGTAAAATAATAGGAGGAAACATAAAAAAATCAAAATTCAAATTTAAGTGTTCAAAATTGTTTCCTTATGTGTATGTACCAAAGTGCTTCGTGAACCATGTATTCAGAACAGGAACACAATATATATCTTTTTAATCACATTGAAAGTTCTTGAAAAATATTTTATTACTGAAAATTATTCTTAAAATGCAAAATGTTTAACAACAAAATTTTTTCATAAAAATATAAATAAATAAAAAAATAAATAAACAAATAAATAAATAAATAAATGCGTACGTAATTTTTGTTCTTCGTCATGTTTGTATTTGTTAAATTAAGTTGTATATTATATTCATTAAATAAGATATAACATAGGCGTCGCTGTAAATCATATTGAAAAATGCTTGAAAAAATCATTGACAACTAGAGAGAAATTAGTTTATAAGTTCTACCTATGTAATATTTAAAAGTCTTCTATATGAGTTTTTAGTTTGTTGATTAGGTATGTAATAGAGTTCTATGTACACGCAGGTAATATTTAGAAATGTTAAAACAGGTTTTCCTGCCACAAAGAAAGCTTTAACAGTAAATCTATCACCAAAATTTATCTTTAACATTTATTACAACATGCCATTAAATAGTCATAAAATTAATAAACTAACTAAAAAAATAGAATTGATTTTTTTTTTCTAATGGTGAGGTACAGGGTGACTAGTCCCATGGCCCAAAACAAAGCCGGAAACAGCTACTCATTTTAGTGTTACTTTGTATGCATCTGTGAACCAAGTCATGGAGGTACAAGTAGGTTTGTCCACGTCACACCACCACAGACCCGTTTATTGGGTGGATCATATTCATTTATCATATAAGAAGAAAAAATGACAAAGACACACAGAGAGAGAAAGGGAACGTGCATACTCAAACCGGGATTCGAACCAGGGATCAACAACCAATGACTCAGGAACGCTTACCACTCAGCCATTGGTCGGCGAACTGAAGAGTATGCAAATATAATAAATATTTACTGAATCATTGGAATTTAAGAAATATTGTTTTCTTATAAAAAAATTATATTGTTGTAAATGAAATATTGTTTTCTTATATAATATTGCCTTCTTATAAAATAACCCGTGATCAACAGCCCACAACTCAGGAACACTACCCACTCAGCCACTGGTCAGCAAACTGAAATATATATAAATATAATAAAGATTCACTAAATCATTCGCGAATTTAAGAGATATTGTTTTCTTATAAAATAATTATATTGGTTTAAATGAAATATTGTTTTCTTATATAATATTGCCTTCTTATAAAATAACACGTGATCAACAGCCCACAACTCAGGAACACTACCCACTCAGCCACTAGTCAGCAAACTGAAATATATATAAATATAATAAAGATTCACTAAATAATTCGCGAATTTAAGAGATTTTGTTTTCTTATAAAATAATTATATTGGTTTAAATGAAATATTGTTTTCTTATATAATATTGCCTTCTTATTAAGCAACCCGTGATCAACAGCCCACAACTCAGGAACACTACCCACTCAGCCACTGGTCAACAAACTGAAATATATAAAAATATAATAAAGATTCACTAAATCATTCGCGAATTTAAGAGATATTGTTTTCTTATAAACTAAATATTTCCAATTATTGTTTTAACACTATAAGTATAATCCCCACTAAGCAATAAAATAAATAAAATAAGAAATCATGATTGCATAAGATTTTAACATTTTTAATTTATTAACGATAAATTGCATTATCTGTTCCTTGCTTATTTATTTATCAATCAATATTTATTGAAATGATATCATAAACTAATAAACGGTAGAATAGTTCTACAACGCAAATAAATTCTGTACCCATAAAAAGGCAAAAAGTATTAGGCATGCAATTTGAGAAATAAATTCCTTATGAACTTCAATAAACTACTTTAATTATTTTTCTGGAGATTAGTTTTGAAGGAAAATTATATGCAAAACTCTATTTGCTTATTCACATTTAATATTTTAAACATTTTAAAATTCGCCATAAAACGTCTTATGAGAGTTAGAAATGTTCTAGCTATTTATTTCAAATTGTTCTTATACGAATTATTTTATCGGGTTATAATACTCATAATAAATAATTTTCAAATATTGCTCATTTCTTGCTCAAAAAATCGATTTCTGCATTAATTAAAATAATTTTAAGAATAAACTATAGAATTTTCTCTCTTAAAATTATTATTTAAATATTTATATTTAGCATATGTTAAGCTGAAATACAAAGGAAAATGTTCAAGTTTCAAAAAATATTTAGAAATGCTTTAAAGAATGCATTTAGGAAAAGACAATAATATTTTAACATCGAAATTCATATTTAAATTACAGTGACTTACAAAATGTATTCTTACAAATTTTTTACAGTGGTAAAAACAATATGAAGAATTAATTGCATAATCAACTAAAGGTATTTTTCCCTGTGAAAAATTAACATGCTATCCACTAAAAGTAAACAAAATACAAGAATATAAGTCAAATGCAGTTTAAAATTTTCGACTTCATAAGAGAAAAATTCAACAACATTGACTTACACAATTTCTAGCTAAATTGGGAAATGGAAGTACACTTTGTTTAATTAATTATTCTCGACAAATACTCAAATTAATAAACTTGCGTAGCATACACATATTTTGAAGAATCAAATTAAAAATAAATAAATAGCTGAAAATCATGGAACAGATGCATGCCAAAATTTTCGCCAAGGAATCTTGGGTATGTTACGCTATGAAAATGAACTGTACGTAACACATTGTTTCTAAAATATACCAAAACGAGCAGTTATGGAGAATACTTAGTGGCTAATGTTTGATGTTCAAAATGTTACAATACTTATAATTAGAAATATATGCATTACTTGTAGAGATTCCATATCACGCCTTCTTTTTATATTAAATGCATTCTTTTAACTATTCTTAATTATAAAATGCAAAGATATTTAATACTATGCAAACTCACTAATTAATATTGAATGAAGATGTTTTCTTTCATATTCACATAAAATATAGAAAATTATTCGGAGGTTTTGAAATACAAAAATGAGCTATAAAAATGCCAAAATAGATCTTAAAACCAATTCATGTTAGATTGTAAGGAGAGAAGGAGGAATATTATGATTGTGCTAATAGCCATACTTAAAAATTAATTAAAAATAATGCTAAATATTAAGATCTCTTAAAAGAGAACAATCAATTGAAATACTAACCACATTAAGAGTTAATTCAAATACTTTGAATTGAAAAAATGTAAATTAGTTTAGCATTACTGAAAATTGTCACAGGAAATTATAATTAATTAAATCTTAATGTTTTCATAAATTTTTATCATGAAATAATTTTTTTTGAGAAAAAGAATTGACAGATATAATTAACATTTTTAGCAATTCCTCAATGATCAATTTTTGTAAATAATAGAAGAACAAGGATTTTACTATAAAACATATAGCACTGTTCAAAAAGAATATGTAAATTTATTCCTCACTCAGTAATAAGAATCTGAGATAAGAAGAGATATTGTGTTGGAAAATATAATATATATGATAAAAACATGATTATAGGATGATATTTCATTTAAATTTACTATTTAATATTTTATCTTCTAATTTTTTGTTTTCTTCTAATGCATAAATTTATATAGATAGTTATCTATTATATTGAAATAAATAATGTTCTGTTAAATCAGCATAATAACTATCAACATAAGTAAAGCTTGATTTCGATTCTTATGTAATGTTTTGTTAGACTAAATACTTAATCATAAAATGTTTTGTTTTATCCTAAATTTCAACATTAAAATAATGTTTTAAAAATTACAGATAAATTAATACATTAATTTATCTGTAATTATTTTACAGATAAATTAATGTATTAAATAATGTATAATTTACATTTATAATTATTTTACAGACAAATTACAGATACAAGAATTTAAATTTTAATTGAAGATAAATAGAATTAAGATTATTTCATGAAGGAAATGCGAAAATAAATTATATTGCTTCAGTATGTATATCATGACTTAGTGCGTAACACCCTCAAATTAAAATGTGTAATTAAGTTGAATTGATGCTTATGGTTTTCATTAGAATGAAAAGATTACGTCTTGAATACGAATAACATTAAAAATTTAACATGCCCTCCAAGAATAACAATTTTACAATTTTTAATAGCTGATCATAACTAACTGATCATTAATTGTTAAATATATACGGAAAATAAAAAATATGGATCATATTGTTCTTAAATTTAAGTAAATTAAAAAAATTAATGAACGATATACTGATATTATTGAATTTAAACTAATGTATCTATAATAATAATATTTATGAATGAAGAAACAATACACATTTCTTTTTCATGAGTAATAAAATTTATTCGATTTGTAAGTAAAAATTATTTTTAAAATATAATTTTATGTAGATATTGTTTTTTAGATATTTGCATTTTATAATATTATTTGTTTTCCACACAGTTATTTCCTTTTTGAAAAATTTCGATTCTAAAATTTATAAAGAAGAAATATATTTTTGCTTTACGGAAAAAATTCAATCATTCTCAAACTTGAATTTGATACAATCTTCCATTGTGATGGATTCTGGTTATGAACTTCTAATGCAAATTCATCCAAGAGTTTGTACACGTTTCATATTCAAAATGGGAAATATCCTTCAAGGGATTTGTATACAAGAATATTCATTTAGATTAAAACTCTCAACCACCCACATTATTCAAGTTAAATTGAATATTTATCTTTCCATGTTTAATATGAATACGAATATACGCTTAAACTTTGGAAGAATAATAAATATTCTCTAAAATTCATTTTCTTAAAACTGCATACATTTCAAGTAAACTGATGATCATAATTTTGAATGACTGTTGTTGAAGTTTTTATCAAAGGAAATGTTTTTCAAAATTTCTGTTTCTCAAATATTGTCAAAATTCTTAATGATTTAAAATAATGCTTTTAACTACAAATTCATTAATTTAAAGAAAAAATTCATAAATTTTAAACAGTTTGTTCCTAGAAATGGGGTATAAAAACATTAAATACGATTTTAATTTTTGAATATTTAGTTTGAAAACTTTTAATTTGACATTTGCTTTATTATATTTAAAACTAATTTTAAGATACATTTTATGAATATAATAACTTAAAATATCAAAAATGAATGTACTAATAATAATATACCAATATTAGCTTTAAACCATTTCTTTGGTACTTTGGAAAATCTACTAAGATAAATTAAAATCACATTCATTGTATATAAGAAATTCTAAATACTTTTAGCTACGGCGAATTTATATAAGATAACGGAAAAGTAATTTATTGGAATTCAATGCTAAACTTCATTAAAAGTACTTGAAAGGTGATAATTTAAGCCTTAGGTTGGATCACCTTTCCAATACGTCAGTTACTTAGTTTATATTTATTGCAAGAAGATTAACCTATTTCTTAAATTATTTAAAATAAATGAAACTAATAAAACAGTATTACAAAATAATAAAACAGGAATTTATAATTAATTTCATAATGAAATATTATTTAATTTTATAATGGTAAGATGATGTTGTAATTTTATGATCTACCAGCTCACAGAAAAATATTACGATAAATTTCATATTTAGATAATACAATTTGTCCAGTGTATTTTAAAATATTTTACATAAAATAAATACTTAATAATTATCACAGCTATAATAATTATCGTAGTTTTAATGAACTAAGTATATAAATATTTCTATTTTTAAAAAATAATAAAAATAAATGAAATAAATATATATATATATATATATATATATATATATATATATATATATATAAGGTAATAAGAAGAAGAGAGGTATGAAAATAGAAGATTAAAAAATATTCATTCATTTGTTCATATAAATGATAATATCAGTCAACCATATCAAAAAGTCAGCCAGATAAATATCAGTACAATGGTTATCAAAATAATTATAAAATTAGTATGTCTCAAAAACATAAAAGCCATCAAAAGATTTCTGTTTTGCAAATAACTTTATAGCCTTCAGATGTTAGTTTAAGAACAAATATTTCATGTTGAATTTTAATGAAAATGATAATTTTCTAATTTATTTTGATGAAACTTAGTGTTTAACTGAATATGAAAATTAATATAAAATATTTCTCTATTACTTCATTCAATTTCCAAATTTAATATAATTAAACACTACAATAGTTTAAAACATTATAGACTCTAACACTTAAAGATCTCCTTTGATTCACGAAGGAAAAACGTTCTTTTAAAAAAATAACTTTATTACATATTAACTTACATAAATTATAAAATTTATTATAAGTACAAGATATTTGCATAAGGAAATTCATTTAATTTGCACAACTTAACATAATGGATTAAAATGCAAAAACTCATTATATGGTTTATATGTTAATTGCAAATCATGAAACAAAGTTTTCTTTTGTGATCAACTCTTGGTAATTGCTTGTCAATTACATTATAATACATTAGCAGTAGTTACCTTTTTTAGCAATTACTTTATGTCCAAAAAAAATTGCTTTGTTTCTGAAAAGAAAAAAAACAATAAAAATCTTAAATGGGAACAAAATATGAAAACATCTCTCAAGTAAATGGGACATTTAATTAGCTACTACGAGTAAATAATTTCCATTTAAAATTATAAAGTAAGTTTTGCAATATGCAATTTCAAAAACAAACCATTAACAAATCAAATTAAAAAAAAAAAAATTAAAATATCAATTTCAAGAATAAACATTTACCGAGTTAGCAGTTTAAAAAAATTTAGAATTATGTAAAAATTTAGCTTAAGATGTTTCTCTAATAGAAAAGTGATAAATTAATTTTCCGTTAAATAAATGTCACTGGATTTGTTTCAGAAGCTTTATCAGGGTAAAATCAACAATTTTATATTCTACATCAAATTCAAACTTTAGAGTCTTTTGTTGCCATAAAGTGTATTGCAGTTTATTCCTAATACGTGATCTAGAGAGAAAAATCATATAAAATTTAAATATTTAGAAAAAAAAATATTTTTTTTTTATAAAATGTTAACATTTTCTAAATAATTTTCTTAGTCTTCAAATAACTCTCCTGTCAAAACATTTTATCTTCAGTTGCGTTAGAAGAAGGCAATTGTGTAAATTATCTCTTCTGATGTGGATTAAAAATGGATATACCCAAGGAAAAGTCTTAGAGTTAACCTTAGTCAGCATATTTCTGTGGCTATAAAGGATATTGTTGAAGGAATTGGTGCTGTAAAATGGAATGTTTCCAAAAGTATTAATTAACAAAATAAATTTTAGACAGTATTTCCTAAATGAAAGAATAAGTGTGGATTTAAACATAAGACCACATCTCATAAAGACAGTACGGATCTTAAGAAAACTTTATTAGCTACTGCTGTGAGTTTGAATTCGTCAATTGTTTATCAAAAATTTGCATGAAAAATGTTCCTTGTATCTGGAAGATTTGCATGAAAAAAAGAGAGAGAGAGAGAGAAAATGTTTCAACTACGCCAAAAAATACCAGTTTTAGACTCACAAGACTAGAAGAATGTTGTGTTCATTAACGAAACACAATTTTTGATCACTGGCGTCAACCAAAAAGTTTTAGATGAGAGAATAACCTATGAGAGAACAACATCTTATGCAAGCATTTAAATACCGTCATAAATCGATGTTTGGGGGTTATTTTATTTCTGGAAAACCTGGAAACACAGTACCATTGAAGAGTTTAAATAATCTACAAGATACATTTCTATAAAATAAAAAGAAAACTTGAGCCCATATTTCAATCGTATATGTTGGCTCCTTAGCAAGATTTGGCTCAATACCATATTTTAAGTTATCAATTTTTTAAAGAACATACTTTTTTGATTGGCCTGTAAATTCTCCTGTTCTATATCCCATCGAAGATTTGTGGTTCATTGTAAAGAGACATGTGAGTAAAACGGACTGCTCAGCAAAAAAAAAAAAAAAAAAAATAAATAAATAAATAAATAAAACAAAAAACATAACAATAATATTAAATGTTATAAAAGTTTAGTTTCGTGATAATGAAATTAAAGATTTACACTCTAAATGTATGAAATCCCTGTAAAACCATGAACAGGTTCTCATTCAAGCTAGAGGAGAATACATTAGGCATTAAATTGTTATACCGTCATATACTACCAACATCTGTGAACATATTTTTTTTGTCCCAAACAATTCACGCAATACAGTAAAACTGATCGGTACAGTAATTTATTTATCTGTTTATCATGATAGCATTTTTTTTATTTATGTTGACTATTATTAAATTTCATTTTATTATTTGTTACTTCTTTAACTTTTTCTTAATGTTTTTGTAATTTTATATTGATTGCGCACTTAAAAAATAATACAGAATTAATGTAGTAACTTATATGATGAATTTACACTTTCAAAGATTCTAAATTATAAATATTAGGTTGTTCGGAAAGTTATTTCTTTTTAAATGAAAATGAAAAACGTATAGCGAATAAATATTTTATTGAATTGTATATTTTCAATTCTAGTCCAATACCTTTTACCATATTTCTGGCCGTAGCATGATTTCATACTCATAGAATGGTTGGTTTACACTAGCAAAAGACTAATTCAGGTGGGAAAAACGAAATGACTTTCCAAACAACCCAATAGTTTAAGCAAAATATTATTCTAACCAATTATTTATTAAATTATAAAGTAATGTTTTTATAAAAGTGCATGTTCTAAACTATTTTAGAGCATTGCAATGCAATTCTTGCTTACTGTATTAAATATTTATAAAATGTACTAAAATGTCTTAAGCAGTTTATTTGACACAATATTCCTCATAAAACTACACATAATAAATACAAATTTAAAGTAATTCTTTTCATATAAATAAATAATCTCTATTCACATTAGTCATAAATAAATGCTATTAAGTAATATTTTTAATATAACTGAATGCATATTTCATTTTTTAATGCTCGTATCAAATGCGGTATAGTTTTATCGTAGAATTTTAATATTAAATTTAAATTTGGAAGCTTAAAGTAAATTTCTTGACTTATGGAACTTTAACATGGTTTTTTTAAACATATTTAGTATCTCATGGGAATATAAGTTCTAGAAATCTTTATTATAAGTAATTTATACAGATATAATAAGTTTATAATTCGAGAAACAAATTTTAATAAATTAGACAACATGTCACGCAAAATATCCTCTAATTTACTGTAATTTGAAAACAGAGAGAGTAAACTGTTGAAATACAAAAAAAAATTTATTTGTGAAATATTACATGCATTTATTTCTGTTTTTAAATATAATATATAGATTCCTTGAATCTGTGCATAAATAAGGCAGTTTCCTCAATGAGTATTTCCAGATTTTATTATTTTAAGGTTATAAATAAAAAACACTTTATATATAT
>JAPDSC010050484.1:96109-113819 GCA_026290005.1 Latrodectus geometricus | reverse complement strand
ATTTACATTACTAACTATCTAATTAAGAAAGCAGCAAATAAATTAACTCGATAACTTATATTGCGCCATTGTTAATATAAAAAAATAATTACTTTTCATATTTTACGGGTTACATTCAGTTCAAAGTATTATATATATATATATATATATATATATATATATATATATATATATATAAGATTACTTAAAATTTAAAACCCATACTTATCCAGGCAAATATAAATGGGTAAGTATTTCGTAAATCGTGTGAGAAGACATACATTTGTGGCGATGACAACAACAAGAATATAAATTATTCAGTGACTCTACTGATAAATAGCATTGTTGTAGCACCAGAAATAATATATTAAGAGTTACATCATTGAAGCTAATTGTCGACCTGGCAAGGACCTCAATGCTTATTGTTTTTAAGTATGTTGTTGGGCTGTATTAATACTGTTTTCTTATTGTTTTAATTTAATGTTATAGTTTAAATGTTCCTGAGAATGTGTAGGTTTTTATTCTTCTAATTGCCGTAGTGGTGACCCGGACATGATTATAGGAAACTCAATGGCGTTTTAGTTCCAGACTGATATTAAGTTCCCCATATGCTGTTTGTAGGTGCTGGAGAAAAAGAAAATGTTTTAGACTTGGCAAAAGCTTCCAATTAGTCCAGATTCCAGCAGAGGAGAAGGACATTCTTAAAACGTCTGTTACAACACCTTTTAGATCCTTTACACGGCGTTTGGAATGTCAATTGCTGCTGACGCCTTTCAGAGATTCATCCACTATGTCTTGAGAGGTATGGAGTTTTGTGTACCATACTTCGATGACGATCTGGTTGCTTCAGAGAAAGAGGACCAAAACCTTAACCATCTTAAACAAGTGTTTCAACGATTTGAAGGGTATGGTGTGATTCTCAATGCCTCGAAGTGTGTTCTAGAAAAACCATCTGTGAAATTTCTTGAACATATTATGTCAGCCAAGGGCATTTCTTTTCTACCAGAGAAAGTTGCAGCTGTTTTGGACTTTCTAAGACCAGAAATCATAAAATAGTTTCATAGATTACTCGCACTTTACAATTTTTTATAGAAGAATTTTTTATAGAATTTTTATAGACTTTATGCTGCCAGAACAGATGCAGCAATGAATGCCAATCTAAAAGAAGATAAGAAGAATGATCGATCAGTCATCAACTGGTCAGAAGAGGCTCTTGCAGTTTTTAAGAAATGCAAAAAGGATCTAGCAGAGGTCATAATTCTGGGCCACCCAGAAGCTGCTGCACCACTTGCTTTTGTAGTGATGCTTGAAATACTGCATTTGGAGCTGCATAGACAGGTATCTAAAAAAAGCTGGCAACATTTAGCTTTTTTTCTCAAAGACTCTCTCTCTAGTACAGCTTAGATATAGTGCTTATGATAGAGAGTTGCTGGCTGCATATAGGGCAATTAAGTATATTATACATATGTTAGAGGGACGTAAGTTTACGTTGTTCACCGATAATAAGCCTTTAGTGCTTATTATTATGCATTTAAAAGAAAGAAGATAAATGTTACCCTCGACAGACATGTCAGTTGTATCTGATCGGTAAGTTTACAACAGATATTCGTTATTTAAAAGGGTCTAAAAATATAGTAGTAGATAAACAGAGGACTGTGACTTGCAATGGTCGCATCGTGAAGTTTCTTTCAAAGACAGTTAAATTCTCACTGCTGCTGGTGGAGGGTGACCTGTGGCGTTGGCAATAATTACAATGTAAATTATCAGAGACGTTACTTATAGATGGCGTTGTTGTAGCACCAGGAATAATATATTAAAAGGTACCTCACTAAAGCTAGTAGTTTATCAAACAAGCACCTCTATACTTATTGCTTTTAAGTATGTTGTTGGGCTGTATTAATATTGTTTTCTTATTATTATAATTAAATGTTATAGTTTAAATATTCATGTGTTGGTTTTTAATCTGCCATTTGCCAAATATTCATTTAACTCTGTATAAACGTAATACTTAATTTGCGTTATAGAATTAAAATCAAACATTACTGATGGCTTGCATTCTTTAGGAAGTGTTTACTTACTCTTCTATATTTGAGGGAAAAAATTATTTTATGGCATTATACAATAGATAACTTTAGTGTTGAAGGTTGTTGTCATGCGCTTTTATGAAATAATTATATAATTCAGTATGGAAGAAATTTTGATTAGCAGGAGACTGCATTTAAGCATTGAAAAGTATTAAATTTTGAAGATTCCCAAGCTTCCACTATGACGCATACCCATTCTGAAATACGTAATGCTACATCGATTTACCATTGTTCTACAGTTACACGGATTGAACATGAATCAATAGCCTTAAAGGATCCATATTTTGATGATTGTTATCAAAATCACCATGGCTTATCGAGAAAACGAATCATCCAACAATCATGACTTGATGAGCCTGTCTTAAATCATAGATCTCGTCTGATTAACTTTTATGTAAATGAATTTGCTTTACTCGAAAGGCCTATAAAAGTAAGAGATTTGTAGAGTCTAAAACTTTTTCATTGATGTTATGTAGACAAAAATACATAAAATCTGATGCAGAGCTCATATAATACATTTATTGTTAGCAATAATTAGTCATGAGCATAAGATTTATACTATCGTACTTTTTATCGCGTGTTTAAATTTACCTTAATAATCAGATTCAGGTTAAAAAATGAAAGTTCTATAAAACGTGCTAAGAGTTTTTTTAATGTAAGTGACTAAAGTATAAATGTCTTCGAGAGTTAAATGGGAGCATTACTAATATTTAAGCTGACAAAGTTAAGTAATAGAATCTTAAAGTTTTTTAAAATTGATAACAAACTCATTTTTTCTCACAAAGATGTATAACTATAAAATATTAATTCTGCTTCTTAGGCACGTAAACTATTTGAAGGCTGCTAAGCAAAAAGGATACGGAATGTGTATAGGTTTCCTTTTGTTTATCGCTTTACAGTTACTCATCATACGAAAGAACTATTTTTAATCATAATCTACTATTTTAGTTATTCTACTATTTCAACTGTTATTTAGTTTTATTCTTCACATTAGAGGTGATAGTAAAAGCCAAGAGCTTTCGAACTGGAGACCAGAGAGTTAATCGTACAGCAATTGGAACGGAAATTCTAAGAAGAAGGGTCAAATTAATTTTCTGTTATAAATGAAACATTTGTTTATTGAGAATTAGTTATCCTACAGTATAGGATAATTAAAAAATCTTAATTAACAAAAATACTTCTACTTAAAGGAAGTAGTATGAAAATATCACATGTTACTACAGAAAAACGATGGCTTTAAAGTTTATTTTTGTATAATTTAGTTTGCAAGGTCTATCTAAATGTAGCATTGTTTTACAATAATCTTAGCTTCTTAATATTCATTATCTTTCAGTAAGACAGATAGCTCAACATTAGAATTCCAAAGCTATCTCTTAATACTAAAATAAAGTAATTCTTAAATGATTTATAAAGCACATTTAGATATCTACTATGCATTTAACAAATCAAACTGATGGTATTAAACATTTTTACCATCATTTTATTTTAATATACATTTAACTTCAGCATTTTCCTCCAACTGTATTTAGTTTTATTCTAAATAAAGAATATTTCGTGCTTCTCTAACTTTATTATTGGATTTTGAAAAATCTTGTTTTTAGCACTATTTCTATTCAGTCTTAGAATATAAAATCATTGGTATTCAATGTTTTCATCTGCGTGCTTAAAACAGTATTTTATACAGCTTTTGAAATACTAAAGTCAGTATGTATTCTATGGAGAAAATAAAAATTTTTGAATCATGCTATTTTTCTGGCCATATTCTCCGTCGGATCTCTTAAAGGCTTAAGGAACAATATTTTTCAGTTTTTTCCAAAATAGAATTCTTTGCTTGCATCATCATGTACAAAATACATGTTTTTTATCCCATTGAAATAATATACCATTTCATTTTTTTGTTTACCAAAGATGGAACTCTGAAGTATATTGAATGGTATCTCTTGGGGAATACAAAAAATATTTCTGTCATAAAAAGCAATAGCTTACGTAATTTTATTCTGTATTTATCTTCATTTAATATTGCAGTTAAAATAAGATATTATTTTTGTGAAAGTTATAAGAAAGCATACTTAAATTCAACATTTTCCTTTTTATTAAATTATTTATATTATAATCCTTTATTTAAGTTTTGCAAAGGAAGTCTTTTAAACTTCTAAATATTTATTATATTTCTTAAATAAGTTACATAGACTTTATTTTTCTATTACATTGATTTTAGTTTCCTTTTGATATTTAAAACAAATATTTTATTTATTTGTACAGGAAGCAAAAGACAATTAAAATTTTTTATATATTAAGATTTAATTTTAACTTTTAACATCATCTTATAATCAAGGCTTTAGATATTTTTAATAATGAAAATATTTCTTTGAAATAAAAACAATGAGTTTTTAATATTCTTAAGGTACATGTCCTTTTAAGTTTTAAGAATAATTCAATGAAACAATAAATTTCAGTAAATGTAAACTATATTATTAAAATTAGTTAATGACTTCATATAAATTAAATAAAATTAAGTCTCTAACTGTTTATTCCTCTGGTTATCAGTTCAATATTTTGTTCATTCAACCCACACCTTCAGCTTGGATATTAGTGAGAATGAATTTGTTTTAAACTCAGTGTCTTCGTGAATTATTCCTAGTGTGAAAAACTTATGACAGATTTAAGCTTTTTTTATGTTGATTTGATTTAAAATGATCTTTTGCCTTTAAAGTAAAAAAGTAAAATTAGAAAAAAATCAATACGTAAACCTTAGAACTTATTCCGACATTTAAATGTTTTAAAACTATGTACTTCGATCCAATATGGTGTGAAATGTAAATCAACTTTGATAGAATCAAAAAATTTATATTCAAAAAGGATATGAGGAACATACTATTAAAATCTAACAAAAAAAAATATATCATTTCAACCTGAACCATTAAATGACTGAATCATTTCAACCTGACATATTAGTATCTTCATGTTTTATTTAGTTGATGAAGACCAGTGTACTGAGAGCTAATTCATATTAAAAGGGATGTCAGATTCAATGTTCCTTTACTGTAACGAGATGGTTGACTCAAGTGTAGTCACACACACATTTGTAGTTTGACTGCAGTCCAAAATGAAATGATTTTAAGGTGCTTAAGGCATTTTGTACTGCAGTCAGCAGAAAATGGCTACAGCATAATTTATCTATGTACAGAAAGTTATGATAAATCTCAGTTAATATAATAACTAATTCTATCCAGCCTGCTTTCCAGTTCAAATAAGAATGTGCTTGAATTGATAATTCATCTATCTTTGCAAAAATGTTTGATCATAATTCTTTTCTGGAGTAAAATGTGATGTTTTATATTGACTCTGAAGTATTACCAGCTTTTTTGTCAATTATGAGGATATGACACGATATTATTCCTATCCATATATTCTCTTCATGGTACTTTACACAAAGGAAACATTTTAATTCAAAGCTGTAGTTTTAATTTGACCACAAATACGTAACTTAAAATGTTCAAAATGCATTGTTCCAAATTTAATTGCAGACAATGAAGTCATTAATATAGCTAGAATGTTTCATATAATTATTGAGCCTTGAAATTTCATATTTCATGAAGAATTCCATTTTACATTGTTTTTAAAATGATTACTAAACAGAATATTTAAGCAACTTCTAAGGAGAGTGTATATAAATATATATATACGTTTATTTATATTTAAACTATCTTCAAAACTAGACACATATGGGAGAAAATAAAATATAAGCTATTTTAATATTTTACTATTCTAGTAATCGAATTTTACTGAAATGGAAATAATGGAAAATTTTTAAAAGTTGATATATAAACGCGATAATTACTAAATTATGCAACTGTTCTCTTACCAGACAATAACAACAAATAACTTAAAACAAACAGATTACAATACAAACAAATAATTTTAAAAAAATGATACATTTATGTTTCCGCATATCTTAAGGTGTTTATTGAAATGATAATTTTTTTTTCTGGAAGAGAATGTATATATTTTTGATTATGATTTATATTCTTTAACAGTTTATTAATTTTGAATAAAAATTTATTTTTGAACCATATCCCTTAAAAAGTCATAATTTTATAATTTTCTTAAATAATGAAAGAATATTATAAAAAAAGCATTTTTAACAAAACTGAAATAAATGTAAGCAATTTAAATTATTTTTAAAGCATTTGTTTAAATTTTATCAAAATTTATAGTGTTATTTCATTTAAGAATGGATAAATATTTATTTTGTTCTTTATATTAGGTTTCTTTACAAATATAAATTTTACACTTTAAATTTAATAGCATTAATGTATGGAAAATATTTAATAACATTGTTTTATATTTATTTAATTTTTTTTAACAATGCTTAATTGTTAGTGCTTATATATATAACGTTTTAATATATTTAACAAAAGTACTATTTTTTAATATTTTTAGGTTGAATTCAAGAAACTATTTACAGATATATTTTTTTATTATAGAAAATATCTTATTAATAATTTTTTAAAAAATAGTTTTTTCTTACAAATATATTCAAAAAAGTATAAAAAAAAATATTGAAAAGTCTCAGGAAACAAATGATAAGTTTTTGTGCTTTTATGAGAAATTTTGATTTCTTATTAGATAAAATAAGAAATATGTTTTGTTAGGAGTTGTGTAATTTGGAGAAATCAAAAAAGCAAAAAATACTCATATTCAAAATTATCTATGGACTTGCATAGCGACATCAATCATTCTATGCTTAATATATAGAACCATTTTGTTTTTTACCCAAAACATTATTTTGGGCTAAAACAAAGTAAATGCTAAAAAAAATCAGTGACACATCATTATTTTCCTAGATAGTTTCCTAGTATTTATTGTGATCTTGAGAAAAGATAGTAAATTATGATACTCAGAAGAAATGCTTAGAAGACATAATGAATTTTCTTTTGAAGATATAACCGTGCTTCCTTAAAATAAATCTCCAATTCATAAATTGGAGAATACGATTCAGTAGAAAAATTTCTATAATAAATTCTTGTAAGAAATTAATATTTTTTCCTTATATTGATTTGACTAAATGTGTATGCAATTTTATGATCAACAGGAAAACTAATTCGCACACTTTAGGCATAATAAATAAATTATAATTAAATTGTATTTGATAACAGTTGAAATTCATTGTTGTTACTTTCTATATCATAACAGGATACTTTTTTTTATAAAATATATTTTTTTATAAAAATAAGAAATTTCATGCAATTTTACAAAAGTCATTAAATTTAATCCTTAAAGATTTAAAATCAAAATCTTTCGGAAGTGAAAATTATAATTATAATTAAATAACAAAAATTTAGCCTTCCGCTGAATAGAAGACCCTTAAAATCTAATTTATCCAATAATTAGTATAACATCAAATTTTATTTTATAACTATTTATAATTAAATGAAAATTGTATTTAAAATAAATTAATTGAAATAGACGATTACGGCAAAAATATATTTGGAAATCTAATAACATAATAAGATATTTTATTCATCTATAAACTATAGACAACAGGAGATGTTTATTAAAGTGAGTATTATGAACCAGTTTGAGCAGGTCCTTTACATATTCCTAAAAATATTTTTTATGTATGCAATACTCTTATTACTTTATTTTTTTATTCGATAGAATTTGATTCGATTTTTGATTAGTATAATTGTTAAAGTATTATGGATTTCATGCAATCATTTTGAAAGTTTTTCTTCCTCTTTTTTTTTCCAGGGTCAGCATTAATTGTTAAAAATATCAATATGGTGCTAAATAAATAATCACTGAGATAAAAATGAGAAAATTGCAAACTAGAGTACCTTTTAAGTTGTAATTCTTAAAAAAGTGGGATATCACAAAGATTATTCATTGTAAGCACAACCCTGAAAAAGTTTCTATTATTTCATATATATATATATATATATATATATATATATATATATATAATATTTTATAATTTAATCATTAGTTTTGAGTTTCCTGGTAAATTGAAGGGCATGGTTATATATAAACTTTATTTAAATCAATCTAAAAGTAAAAAATATGATTCATTTTACTTTACTTTGTAATAATTAGGAGTCAAGAGGCAAGTAGTATATAGAATATATATTTATTCTTAATTTATAAAAAAAAAATAATAAAAATAATATGACTTACAGGCAAGATTAAAATCTTTCGAATTATATTTTACTTCTTCTGTCACAGAAAGCCAAAAATAAATTGTAAGCAAACTTTTTTCGTTCTAATACATGTTAAATATAAATTGTTGTGTTGCTATAAGATTAATTTGCTGAAGTTATATCAACATATGGTTTTAGTTTCAAACCCCAAAAATTCCTTCTGTTATTTTAATTATCTTTATTGGTATATATGTCGATGGCGTTTCAGGTTCCCAACAAAGTTCCAAGGTTCTATTCCGAGGTTTAGGTTCGAGGTACACACTGGCTGGCCAAAGTTGACTCAGCCTTTTATCCCTTCATTGGATCGATAAAGCCGTGTACTAAGCATGTTTGGGAACTAAATACTGGGGTTTCCCATTAGGTTGATCACATATAACTGAGACATATTCTTCGATCCCTAGAGCTGTCAGTCAAGAAAAAAAAATATCAGCACAGTAGGCTTTGACACCCTGATATGCTGTCTTGTCTAGATTTTAGTTTAGTGATACATATTAGTACCTTAATAATACTATTACACAGATATTCAATATTACATATCCTTATTAATGCGAACAATATCAGTAAAAATGTACCAAAACTTTATTTACTTTTAATTATTTAAAGATTAAAAACTGGATAATACATTTTAAAAGTTGATTTTATTAAAAAAGTTCTAAAAAATACTTTTACAATAATTTACAAATTTTTTGATGAAATTTGAATAATGAATTACAGTGTGAAAAGTAAATTTTTATGAGTTTTAGTTAAAATTTTTAACGCGATTTTAGTTCAAGCATAATAAATTGTTATTGATTATATATACACTTTTTAATTAAATACTTTTTTTATTTGTTATATACATGAAAATTAAAAAGTAAAATACTTTTAGCTTGTTTTTATACTTTTATTTTTTATATCCACCATGATGGTGTTACGAACCCAATAAAATAATGAGGATTTAATATCATTCTAAGTGTGAAAATGCCATGAAAAATATTTGAATTTTCGTATTTTTATGAAATAATTGAACATTGATATAAGTACAAATAAATTTGTAAATAAACAAAGTATTTTGAATATCTTATTTACATTAGTTAAATAAGAATTATTTAAATAGTTTTTCAAAGTTAATTGGAACAGAGAAATTTCTATACCATGGAGGAACTGAAAGAACTACAAGAAAAATAGACTAAAGTTTCCAAGAATGATGATGAGTTTGAATGTTTCTGAAATTTGAAAAATTTAAGAAAATAATGATCTGCGGATTTCTTACAGATTTTATTGTATCTATTTTATATTTCGCCTGTGGTTATATGTGAAAATGGAATGATTCGCCAGAAAAATGTTTTTTCTTAGACTCATATATAAAAATGCTGAATCAAGAAAATTGGAAAATAGTTAAGTAGCTACAAAGAGGATTACATTTGTTTCCAGTAACAGCCAACACATCAGAAACTATAAATAGAAAAATGTTGCTGCAAGAGGCTTAAAATATGTTCCACTTATAAATTTGTGGTATTTTTATATTTTTTTGTTGCATTAGAAATATTAAACTAAGAGAGAAATAAAATTATATGATGAAAAAAATAAAAAGTTATTTCTGGAAAAATACAAAATAGTTTATTATAATTTAGAACTTTTTTATATAAATTATATATGAATATAAATCTTATCACCTATAGTTTAATAAATAGCATTGAATTATATTTATTACACAAAACATATAAGTATTTTTTAGTGAATTATATGAAATATTTTCAAATAACTAACTTATTTTAATTTTAATATTGGTTTACTATAAATTAAATATTTACGTATTGTGTAATATGTATTTGTATTGTAAATTAAAGTACACTAACTAAAATATTCCAAATTTAAAAATATCAAAGAATCAATGTATCTTTTCTAAGAAATCGAAAGTTTCAATGAATTTTTAAGAAATATAAGTTGATATAAGTGCTTACAATAAATAAAATCGAATTTTAAATTTCCTTCTTTCGTTTATCCAGAAATAATATTTTCAAACAGAAAGTTTTTGGTATGCAAAAACATTAATTATTTAGAACATTAAAATAAATGTATTTATAGAAACTATACCAATTTACAATGCTTTAAATAATATTATATGCTAAAAAATTATTTTAATAAATTTGATTATTTTTATTTCGGTATTTTTCCCTACGCCTCATTTCTTTTTCGTTTAACTTGCTTCATTCAGATAGCCCATAAATTGGATTTTTTCAAAATAAATTTACTTTTTTAAATTAGGAGAGAAATAACAAATTAATACCATTTATTTGAAAAATAAAAAATTATTATACACACTTTGATTGAAATTTTTTTTGTTATTGTAGTTTGAAGTAAAGTTGGAAAGCTTCAGCTCAAAATAATTTTAATAAGTTGAAACAATCTTCAAATTAAAAAAAAATACTGAATACTACGAAAAATTCCTTCAACTACTCTCTTTAGTTTTCTGTTCTTTGTTATTTGCGTTAAATAATTTCTTTTACTATTTTAATATGAATAAACTATTTTGAATTTAAAAACGACAATATTTAATAAAAATAGAATCTAAAAGTTAAAAAAATAATTTCAAATGGTGAATATGGAGAATTATCCTTCTTATTACAAGAAATTTATTGAAAGCGTTTTCTGAATAAATAAAATTGTTTTTAGACCATTGTAGAAAAACCATTAAAATCCTGATTTTTATTCCACTGATTGATATTGCTGTATTAAGTTTCTAAAACCTTAATAGATTTAAACTTCTTTCCTTTAAAAAAGAGTCTGATGATCGAAAATGATTATAAAATGCAATTTACATAAAATGTTACTTGAAAAAGAACTTTACAAATCTTACTATCGATTTCCAATTTCATTCTATGATAATTGTAAAAAAAATTAAGACTTAGGATTGTGATATTTTTCTTCGACAACTTCTTCAAATAATATGGAATACAACTTGAGGTTTCCATAAGTTTCTTTCTATTTTAGTATTTTCCTTTTTAAATATCTATATTTTAAATGTAGCAAACATATTTTAATTTTCAGCAAAGGGATTTAAAATTGATTACTACCATATTAATTTTTCGATAGAATATTTATGTAAACGTCTATGATCTCTCCCATTTCTCATATTACATAGACATTTATATATTAATATTTAATTATTTGTAACATTGACATAGATGATAAAAATTTAAAATGAAAGAAATACATTTATATTTAAAAACTTTTCACATATAACTGGTTAAGTCAACTATTCCTTTATTGCTAACAAAACTTGTTTAGAATGCAATAGTTGCTACACTGATATCACACAGATCAGTTTTAGGTCCTGAAGCGTTTTCTTGATCAAAAATATCACACGTAGCCTAAGCAGACTTTAGCATATTCAAGCATTCGATTAATAGGCATAAAGATATTTTTTTAATATACATAATATATTGAGAATATAATTTTTAATAGATTCTTAAGTGAGTCATATGAAATATAACTTTGCAAGATGTAAGTCGGCGATGAATTTTGATTTATTACAAACAAAATAGGGAATTTTGGATGAGAAAAAAAGTCTTATTGAAAAAAATTATAAAGAACTGTGTCCTGAATTTGCCAAGAAATTTGATCCATATTTCTTAAATTTTAACTATCTATTGTTGATTTATAAATTTGATCAAAAGCAGCTCCTCTTTGGGAATAAGACAACACATTGAATTGCATGAAAGAAATAAATTTTTGGACTAACTATAATTAATACGACTTCCATCAAATGTTGAACTTCACTACAAAATTGTTTACAATGGTGGACGCAGATACAATTTAACATCAGGATTACCATATCAACGATTGCAGAAACTGTTATCAATATTTTATTGTTATATATTATAAGTAAACATCGCCTTGTAAAGTATTTGGCTATAAATAATAATTTTTTTCCCATTTTCGTTCATACTCAGAAGCTATATAAAGTTAAGAATCATATACCACAGATATCTAGTAATCACAAATGTGCAACAGCTTATTTTGCAAACAATTATGTTTTTGCCATGCAGGTTTAGGCTATTAACATACATCTTATTATAAATAAAATTGTTCGCATTCAAAAATTTCTTTACAATAATACATTAATTAAGTTTAAATTAGTCCATAAATTTTATGATCAGTATGATTCGTGATAAATGAGACTACATTTTTTCATTTATATTGAAATATTTAATTTAGAAACTTAATTTCATAAGACACAAATATAAGAATTTCTATTACTCATTTTAATATTTTGTGGTCAGAAATGTCAATAGAAATAAAAATTTTCCAAATTGAAGTCATTATATTTTTAATTAGTTCTAGCAAGAGTTCTAATTATTCCAAACATAACACGCCTGTCTATCGTTTAACTGGTTTTACTTTGAAATGAATGCTTTTGGGTTTTTAATTTTAAATATATATAACTAAATATTTTATGTAAATAAATGTTTAAACATTTTTACCGAAATAAAAATCAAAATGAATGTTTCACTTTGAAACGGATTTAATTTGATTATTTTTGGTCGAAAGATTGAAGTTCGCACACTTTTTATATGGAAATAACTTCAATCTTTGAAATATGAGGCATATTTCTCCCAACGGCATCATGAATTAATCAGTAATATTTACTCTCGAAAATCAATTATATCATAATAAATTTTGTTTTTAAAAACACCGATGTCCAGAAATATCCATAATTAAATTAAAATTTGATATATTTTTTAACACAAACAACACATAAAAATGCATTATGTAGGAGTGAAAATGCAACACTTAGAATGTATTCGTAGAAAATGCTGAAAACTGATAGAAATAGACTATAACGAACAATGAACAATGTTGATGATTTTTTTAAAATCATATGTGATGGCATATTACTTAAAGCATGGATACCATGCTATCTCAAAGTATGGCTTGCAGAGTTTATTCCAGATTGGTCTGGTCACAACGTTGTAACAAAAACTATACAAAAAAATTACTTAAGCAAAAAATAAACTCATCGGAAAACACTACATCATGCCACTTCAATAACTTGTGTCTTTGTCCCGACACAGGTGCAAACAGAAAAAGTTATAGTTTAGACTCAACGACAATATTCTTAAGCCTAAAGTCTTTAGACCCCAGTTTTTTCTTAGGTCCTACTTTATACGAAAACATCAACAGTATCTTTTATTTGTGCTATAAATAATTAATGGAAATATATGTATTCAACAGAGCTGACATGATAATTCTTTCAAGCGATTTGAAGTCACTTCGGCAGAAATACCACGTTTTTTAATGCATCATACTCCCTTCTATAAAATCAATTTTTTTGCCACAACTAGTGTATGATAGATGAATATAAATGCCTACCTACTACATGATTGTACCTGTCACGGTGGTTCGAGTCACTTACTAAAATACTCTTCTCAATCATATCATCATAAATGTAGTCAGTTAAAAATGTTTTGATATTGAATATCTTACTATTTTTAGTACTGAATGAGATGTTTTTTCTTGATCGGTTTTTTTCTGCGAAACTAAAATAATTTGCAAGAAGATAATTCCGGCTAAAATATTCATACAAATATTATCAACATGACAAATTCCTTCCCATATGACTCTCTTCATCTGTCGCATGGTACAATGCACTCTTTTCTATAACTCACGTATTGCTTTGACATATTGCTTTCACGTATTGTATTGGTAATGTGATGATAATATCCCCTATTGTCCAAGGAAAAGGCAATATTCTGAAAAAAGCATGCAAAAATGGACTACATACGCTTGCAATGATGGGATATGCAAATCATTACCATTACCACAGGTGCCCGATATGTGCGTATGCACATATCGGGCACCTGTAGTACCAGTTACAGGCGTACATAAAAGGAAATGAAATTACTGATTTTTAAATGAAGCAATTATATTTTCGCGTGATTTCTTGCGTAACATGTTTATTTAACATCATACTTGTCCTTCCATAAAGTTCCTAAGACTTGTCCTTCCATAAAGTTTCTGCGTTCAACAGAGGGAGAATATATTGGTCAATAGAGAATGCAGTTTATCCAGCAGAAAAATCAGTGATCGTATTGTATAAAACTAAGTATTTGTGATGCAGATATGTTAACGGTGAATACGGGAGGAAACATTGAACTGCTAATATTGATCATAATCACCTCGTTGCATCATTGTATGTGATGACAGGCCTATTGTGTGCATAGAAGTGTGGAATTACTCCATCCACACTACGAGCCATAACAAACAAATTCTATCTTCTACTTAACGTTTGATGTCCACTCGTTCCATTCGATATCGTTTGTAGTTAAGCAGGATGACTTTAAAGTGTCCAGTGCCTCGTTGTACCCGTGGCATAAAACCACAGGTGTTTTACCACATTCTTAACCGTGGCATAAAACCACAGACGTTTTCTTCATCAATCATTCGAAGAATGACAGACATGGACAACGGTAAAGTAATTGTCCTTAATGACGAATCATACTTAAGTTTGTAACATCATGATTCGAGTCTGGAGATACTCTAACAAGAGACCTCTGAACTGTTGAGTGAGAAATTTGCACATTGGTCCTGCACCTAGCATCAAGGTTTGGGGTTAGTATTAGATTTCCCTTTTTCATCCTTATAGTAAGCATTGCCAGTTCACTGAAAAGCCAGAGATAAGTAAAGTGTTGAAGTAAGTTGTCTTTCCATATATTCGATGCTTGACATTATCTATATTGCAACAAGATAAGATAACGGACGATTACACGTGGCACGAAATGTTCAAAGTGATCCAGATTTACATGGCAACTAGCTCAGAATACATCACCTATTGATATACCTATTGATATTTTGGCAATATGTGTAAGTGACATGGATTACAGTACATCAAGGATACTGTTGAAGCCTGTTTGATTCTAATCTGAGACGTATTCCAGAGTTCATAGCCAACAATTGTGGCTATACGAACTGTTAATTCTATCAGCATCCATACTTAAAAGAGGCTGTAATTACGATCATTTGACCTTTGTATAATGAGTTATTTGATTTTTTTTTGATGTCTCAAGTATATTGTAGTTTTTCAATTTTCGTGGCCAAGAGTGTATTCGGTGTCATGCAATAAATAAAAAAAATTATCCATTTTCTCTTTACTCTTCTTTAACTTGTAAAAGTCTTCTCTTGTGTATATTTGGTGCCCGAAGAGCAATATCTCTTTTAATCACGACATCATTTTCTATTGATAATCAAGAAAGCACTTAAGAACTAATTTTTTTTTATTCAAAATGGCGAAATATGTCTTGGCTGCACATATTTGAAATTGTGCTATTTAAATATCAGATTTTTTATTCGTATGCAAAGTATGTTCAAATTCATTTCTGCTCAATATATTAGTTCTAATTTATTAGTCGATATTAAGAACATTTTATAAAGTAATATTAACTTATTGGATACACCATATTGCCAGCCTGGCTGACACACGACAACAACAACTTATTTGATAAGTCTGAATTAATAATATTTTAAGCTTTTAAATAGTACACTTGTATTATAATTATTGTAAAAACTATTTCTAGGAACCTTATATATCAGTCTGCTTGTATCATTATTTTAATGGATTATAAAATTCATAATGGTTCCCTTTAAATTAGAAAACTTTTAATTAAAAAAACTAGATTTGAAATAGAAAAATAATACAATAAATCAGAAAAAGAATCTTAAAATACTTTTAAAAGCATTTTAAGACGATGCTAACATCAACATCAAAACAATACAATGGTTAAGATAGCAATGATATAAATTAGCTATTTAATGTGCTGCAGAACCAAATTAATAGCAACTTAAGAAATAGAATTTAACATTGATTTTAGATACTTATGTATTCCTCTTCATAATTTAAATTTTTAATTTCACTTTCGTTCACCTGAGAATCAGGTAAAATTATAAGGCAAAGAAGCGTTTAATCCAAGCACTGTAAAATTACTAATATTAAAAAATATTTCAAGATATACGTTTCTATTTTGTAATTATTTACATTTTCATATTTGTACTTTAAATGACTTTTATTTTTATTTACAAAAATAATATAACGGCTTCCTATCCTTAATATGCTTTATAGTGAAAAAGGTTTAATATAAATCATTAAAATTTAAAATCTGATAGTTAAGATGTAATATTAGGATTTTTGCATATACTTTCATTGTTTGAATGGGTTATTTAATGTACATGTTTAAAGAATAAAATTGTATTCTTTTGTCAGGAGGTTTCTAAAATTTAAATGTGTTTAATGATAATGGATGAATATAAAATCTCTTTTATAAGAAAGCAAATAAATTAATATCTATCGAATAAAAAACATTTAAAATTTTATGCAAAATTTATATATTTTAGTTTTTGAAGTCATAGAAGTTAACTAAAAAAAAATGAAATGTCACATGTATACATAAAGTAAACAAAAGTAGAAGAGAGCTGTTTGGAATACACAAAAACAAATAAATTCCTTGGTCTTGTCATCCTGAACATATTGAATTCGTTCTGTCAGCATAATCCAAGTTCTTGAAAACTGGGCAATGAAAAAACAAGTATTTCACTTCTTGAGGTACTTTTTTTTTAACATTCACATTAATTATTTTTTCATTTTAGATTGAAATGGAACGGGTAACTTGCAAATTTACCGTGACCAGATAAATGATGAGAAATATTAAAATTAATTGAGTGGAAATTGTGAATTTGAATTGAATTGAATTGAGTGTTAACGTGAACACTAGGAAAGAACATTTTTAATAACTTACGAAATTTATATTGCTACACATTTTTTATTAAAAAAAGTTATTGCAAAAATGTTTTACTTGTTTGTAGATAGTTAAAATAAATAGTGTAATATTATATATTATTACTTACGCTAGCAAAATGTACTGAATTTCAAAAAAAAAAAATTGCTTACAAATAAATGGAATAATTAAGTACAATCCCTCCTATCGAAATTGCATCTCAAATGTAATTAAATATTAATAATTTTTAAGTGGAAGCAAATTACATTTCAAGCATAAGGATATAATTAAAATATACATTTAGTTTTTTTAATTTAATATAGGAAATTTTAAAGGTTTATTCAGTAATTAGTAACAGAAGAACAAAA
Source organism: Latrodectus geometricus (assembly GCA_026290005.1). Taxonomy (NCBI): domain Eukaryota; kingdom Metazoa; phylum Arthropoda; class Arachnida; order Araneae; family Theridiidae; genus Latrodectus; species Latrodectus geometricus. The sequence goes on along the minus strand of JAPDSC010050484.1, from coordinate 96,438 downwards.
AAATAATTCTCAATCAAAAAAATATATATACTTTGTATTTTTCACTAAAAATACATATTTTTTTGATAATGACATAAAATAAATTTGTTAGAATAGATTATGTTTCTTCTTACATCATTAAATATAGCATTAAATATAGTTTTCTATAAAAATCTCACAGCTTTTGATAGCGATATTATGGAAAATCTTGAACTTTTCAAAATTGTTTCATTACAGGTTATTAAAATTGTTGAGTTCTTTAAAAAAATAAGGATTTCTATCAAATAATTTTAGAATTTGATTCAATACAATAAGTTGGGATAAAAAAATTAGAAAAAGTAAAGAAAATT
>JAPDSC010050484.1:65269-91109 GCA_026290005.1 Latrodectus geometricus | reverse complement strand
AAAAAAATGGAATGGTATATTATTTCAATGGGATAAAAAACATGTATTTTGTACATGATGATGCAAGCAAAGAATTCTATTTTGGAAAAAACTGAAAAATATTGTTCCTTAAGCCTTTAAGAGATCCAACGGAGAATATGGCCTAAAAAATAGCATGATTCAAAAATTTTTATTTTCTCCATAGAATACATACTGACTTTTGTATTTCAAAAGCTGTATAAAATACTGTTTGAAGCACGCAGATGAAAACATCGAATACCAATGATTTTATATTTTAAGACTGAATAGAAATAGTGCTGAAAACAAGATTTTTCAAAATCCAATAATAAAGTTAGAGAAGCACAAAATATTTTTTATTTAGAATAAAACTAAATAACAGTTGAAGGAAAATGCTGATGTTAAATATGTTCTAAAATAAAATAATAGTAAAATGTTTAATATTCTCAGTTGAATTTGTTAAATACATAGTAAATATCTAAATATGCATTATAAATTATTTAAGAATTACTTAGTAGTATTAAGAGATAGCTTTAGGATTCCAATGTTGAGTTATCTCTCCTACTGAAAGATAATAAATATTAAAAAACTAAGATTATTGTAAAACAATGCTACAATTAGATAGACCTTGCAAACTAAATTATATTAAAATAAACTTTAAAGCCATTGTTTTTCTGTTGTAACATGTGAGATATTTACTTAGTACTTCCTTTAAGTAGAAATATTTTTGCTAATTAAGATTTTTAACTATCCTATATTGTAGGATAATTAATTTTCAATAAACAAATGTTTTATTTATAACAGAGAATTATTTTGTCCCTTCTTCTTAAAATTTCCGTTCCAGTTGCTGTACGATTAACTCTCTGATCTTCAGTTCGAAAGCTCTTGGCTTTTACTATCTCCTCTAATGTGAAGAATAAAACTAAATAATAGTTAAAATAGTAGAATAACTAAAATAGTAGATTATAAAAATATTCTTTCATATGATGAGTAATTGTAAAGCGATAAACAAAAGAAAACCTATACACATCCAGTATCCTTTTTGCTTAGTAACCTTCAAATAGTTTACGCGTAAGAAACAGAATTAATATTTTATAGTTCTACATCTTTGCGAGAAAAAAGGAGTTAGTTATCAATTTTAAAAGACTTTAAGGTTCTATTACTTAACTTTGTCAGCTTAAATATTAGAAATGCTTCCATTTATACATTAGTAACTTACATTAACAAAGCTCTTAGCACGTTTTATAAAACATTCCTTTTTTAACGTGAATCTGATTATTAAGGTAAATTTAAACACATAGTAAAAAATGCGACATTATAATCTAATGTTTATGACTAATTATCGCTAACAATAGATGCATTATATTGGCTCTACATCAGAATTGATGCATTTTCGTCTATATAACATCAATGAAAAAGTTTTAGACTCTAAAAATGTCTTACTTTTATAGGCCTTTCGAGTAACGCAAAAGTTTAAGACGAGATCTATGATTTAAGACAGGCTCACCAGGTCATGATCGTTTGACGATTTGTTTTCTTGTTAAGCCATGGTGATGTGATCCTGATGACAATCATCAAAATATAGATCCTCTAAGGCGATTGATTCATGTTCAATCCCTGTAACTGTAGAACAATGGTAAATCTATGTAGTATTACGTATTTTGGGATGGTTATACATCATTGTAAAAGCTTGGGAATCTTCAAAATTTAATAATGTTCAATGCTTAAATATAGTCCCCTGCTAATCAAAAATTCTTTCATACTGAATTATATAATTGTTTCATAAAAGCGCATGACAACAACCTTCAATACTAAAACTATCCATTGTATAATGCCATAAATTAATTTTTTTTCCTAAAATATAGAAAAGTAAATAAACACTTCCTAAGAAATGCAAGCCAACATTGATGTTTTATTTTAACTCTATAACGCTAATTAAGTATTAAGTTTATACAGGACTTAATGAATGTTTGGCAATTGGAAGAATAAAAGCCAACACATGAATATTTAAACTATAACATTTAATTAAAACAAAAAGGAAACAGTATTAATATAGCCCATCAGCATACTTAAATACAATAACTATTGAAGTGTTTGTTTTGTCAACTACTAGCTTTAGGGAGGTATCTCTTAATATATTATTCCTGGTGCTACAACAACGCCACCTATCAGTAACGTCACTGATAACTTACATTCTAATTATTGCCAACGCCACAGGTCACCCTTCACCAGAAGCAGCGAAAATTTAACTGTGCTTGGAAAGAAACTTCACAATGCGACCATTGCAAGTCACAGTCCTCTGTATATCTACTACTATGTTTTTAGATCCTTTTAAATAACGAATATCTGTTGTAAACTGACCGATCAGATACAACTGACATGTCTGTCGAGGGTAACATTAATCTTCTTTCTGTTTAAATGCTTAATAATAAGCAGTAAAGGCTTATTATCGGTGAACAACGTAAAATTTCGTCCCTCTACCATATGTCTAAAATACTTAATTGCCATATAGGCAGCCTGCAACTCCCCATCATAAGCACTGTACCTATGCTAGAGAAAAAGTTTTTGAGAAAAAAAGCTAAATGTTGCCAGCTTTTAGATACCTGCTGATGAAGAACAGTACCAACTGCATTATCTGATGCATCTATTAAAATAGTAAGTGGTGAAGCATCTTCTGGGTGGCCCAGAATTATGGCCTCTGCTAGATCCTTATTGCATTCCTTAAAATCTGCAAGAGCCTTTTCTGACCAGTTGATGACTGATCGATCATTCTATTTGTCTTCTTTTAGATAGGCATTTATTGCTGCTTCTGTTCTGGGAGCATAAGGTATAAATCTTCTATAAAATTTGCAAAGTGCGAGTAATCTACGAAGCTATTTTATGATTTCTGGTCTCAGAATGTCCAAAACAGCTTTAACTTTCTCTGGTAGAGGAGAAATGCCTTTGGCTGACATAATATGCTCAAGAAATTTCACAGATGGTTCTTCTAGAACACACTTCGAGGCATTGAGAATCACACCACACTCTTCAAATCGCTGAAACACTTGTTTAAGATGGTTACGGTTTTGGTCATCATTCTCTGAAGCAACCAGATTGTCACTGAAGTATGGTACACAAAACTCCTTTTCTCTCATGATATAGTGTATGAATCTCTGAAAGGTGGTAGCAGAATTTGACATTCCAAACACCATGAAGATGATCTAAACGGTGTTGTAACAGACGTTTTAGGAATGTCCATCTCCTCTACTGGAATCTAATCTAGTTGGAAGCTTTTGCTAAATCTAAAATCGAAAATATTTTCTTTTTCACCAGCATCTGCAAACAGTCCGGATATGGGGAACTTAATATCAATCTGGAACTGTAACGACATTGAGTTTTTAATAATCATATCCAGGTTACCACTACGGCAATTAGAAAATTAAAACCAACACATTCTCATGAATATTTAAACTATAACATTTAATTAAAACAATAAGAATATCGTATTAATACAGCCCAACAACATACTTAAAAACATATTTAGATGCTTACCAGGTAGACAATTAGCTACAATGAGGTAACTCTTAATACATTATTCCTGGGGCTACAACAATGCTATCTATCAGTAGCGTCACTGTATAATTTACATTCTTGTTGTTGCCATCCCCACAAATGCATACATCTTCTCACACGATTTACGCGAAATACTTACCCATTTAAGTTTGCCTGGATAAGTATGGGTTTTAAATTTTTAGTAATCTGGTATACATAATAAGTATTGAATAATTTAGCATTGAATTTAGCATAATTTAGTATTGAATGTAGAATTTACTGAAATTCTTTTAAAAGTTAAATATGAAATAGCGTTTTTCAATTTTATGAAAGAAAAATATGCGTGCTATTCTTATATCAAGTTATTCAGTGCGAATGATATAAGGTATCCTTCCAATGAATAATTTTTTTCACTTAATATTTTTGATAAGTTATTTTAGAAGTAATTTCCCTCTGGCTTTAACAGACCAATGTAATTGAGATTTTTATATGAATTAACATTGTAATCACAAAATTGTAATTAAGCTACAAAGTAAGAACACGTAAATAATCTGTAACACTTTCTAAAGCAGATTATTAGCATTTGTTTGTAGAATTCGTTCTTCACCAAATCTAAGAAAATTAACCAAAAATATATTATTCATGTTTTCAAATTTTAAACGAAATTTTAAATTTTAAAATTGTATTTTATTAAGATTTTCATCACATTAAAAATAATTACAATATTTTTAATTATTTACTTTAAAAACTCAAATATAGAAAGAATGTTATTAAACTTCTTTTTTCAGTTTTATTACAGTGTTATTAGATATTGCATTTATTTTGTTTATCCACCTGTCACTTTCTTTCTATAGTAAAATCAATTTAAACGTTTCCCTTCAAACGTGCAAACTTTCGACTAAATAGTCAGAAACCTTGTTCAATTCAATAATTCATTTGCACGAATCTCAACTAAATTGTGTACATTTTATTACAGTGGGTGACTTTTATTGATTCAGAACTCATTTAATTCACAATACAATAATAAATTTAATGGATTCTAAATACTTATTAAAACATAGTGGATGTGTAAATGTTTGAGAAATTTCCTAATGATTTGTTTTATAATAAAATTACCATCTACAGTAATGAACTAGCAAATCGATGTTTTACTTCCGGATATGATAATGATATAATTGAAGCAAAACAGTAATAAAACCATTCCAATCCAGGACATATAATTATTTATTCAGAGAGATACATCACAAATTATTTAGTTTTCCTGATTCACGAAATTTATAATTTGTCTTTTTTGTCATAAAGCTATCACATGGAATAGATAGATCACGCAAAATACGAATCCATTCCATTTTCTTTCAATGTAAGCATTAAACGAAGTGCAAAACTCAGCATTTTATGTTGGATCAATAAATGGTAAAATGGGTAAATTCGTTTCCATACAAAAATGATCCGGTTTACTTCAGATGAAGATAGTTCGAAGAAGGAGTCATTCAATAAAGCTACCTCCTTTATGGATAAATCGAAAATACTTGAAGAGAGAGGAGAAAAAACAAATAGCAGAAACGAATTACTTCATGAATAAAGCTGAACTGTTGAATGATTTATGTTACAGGAAATATCCTTCATTGTTAGAATTTTTGACGCATTAATTCGATTAAAATTTATACTAAAAATTTGCAAGTCGCAAAGATTCTTAAAAAAAATATTGCTTTTGTAATATTACTCCCAGAAACTTTTTCAATGCTATAACATTTGTTTGTTTCTATATTGTTTAAATTTATTTCAATTTATTTAAATAGAGGAAAATATTTTAACATATTTTCCTCTATTAAATAAATTTCAATATTTCATGAAATTATGGTTGTCTGTGCTTAGAAGTATCGGTTATCGATAGTAGACAATCTTCAAAAAATATTACAAATTTAAATAATAAGCATTACTAAACATAACATATGATAAATTCCAGATATGAAACCTACATTCAGAATGTCAAATAAAACTGCTGCTTGCAAATGCAATAAAAATATAAAAAAAAAATCTTTGTAAGATTTCCTAATCACAATATTTTTCTTAAGTTATACTTATTAAGAACCATCACGAAGTATTTAGTCATAAAACATTCTTATTATTTACTTAATTACCCTTTAAAAAGTATTATTCAACTCTTTTGCTTAAAAAACAACATTTAGAAATCAATTTAATTTAATGTTAGAGTTTAAAAATATAAATAATTTTTTTAAATATATGCAAAAATTACGTTGCTTTTTTATTCTCGACTTCTATATATTTTGTATTATAATAGTTTTTCGAATAAAAATTTATGAGGATTCAGTATTTTTTTTTCATTTATTTTCATATATTTTTATTCAAACTAAACTAAGGCCTGTGGCACGACAGCCTATTTGGAGACCAAAGCTTGCAGTTCCCATAATTTTTTCTTGACCGAGGGTTTTGAGATGGAAAGTATATACGTTATGTGGTCAGCCTAACGTGGAACCCCAGTGTTTAGTTCCCAAGCATGCTTGGTACTCTCAGTTTTATCGACATGCTAGATACTCTCAATTTTCCCAAGCATGCTACTCTCAATTTTATCGACTCATTGAAGGGATGAAAGGAATTATATATTATAATATTAATTATTTCTCCATTATATACAATAAATTATAATTGTAATAAATATTTCTCCGAAATAAAACTCACAACATGTTTTTAACTAAGCAATAATTTATAAATTAAGACCCATCTCAGTCAAATACTTTTAAATAAATCAAAATAATTCAGAAATCGTTTTTCAAAGTAGCTCACTTTATGCCAATATATTGTTTTATGCAAGTCATTTGTATTGATGCATTATACCCTTATTCGCATAAATCGCTTCTGAGATTAATTTAAATGCATGGAAATTGCTTTTTTATTTCAAATTCTTTTAAGAATAACTAATAAAGGCATATTTAAATAATAAAATCATCCAAACGCATGTGTATTCTTAATAATCTGATGTGATTATGATTATTAAACCAAATTTCTTCCTTACGCATCTTTTTATAACCATCTACAGTAAAAATATAACGAACCTCATTCAATGCGGGATGGAATCGTCAATAATTTAATGAAATTATTGGAATTTAAACAGCGTAATGAGAGTTTATAATGCCGAGTTATAAATTTTTTGTGAGCGCATGGGGACATACTATATATAAAATAATTAACAACATTTTTTCTCAAATTTATCCAAAAAAATTAACTGAAACAAATCAGCTTTCATTTACAGACTGCCTAATGGATGTAGAAATATATTCTGCATTAAATATTACAAAAATCACAAAGAAAAAGCTATTTTGATATCGTTTATACGACAAACGTTGTCAGTAGTAAATTTTATTTTTAAATAAATTTTTATGTCAGTAATCAAAGGTTTCGAATTTAAGCTCGCACGCTGATACATTAAATTCCATTCTGTTATTTTGCAAAGGATTGCATAAATTCTGAAAGAACCATAACCGATGCCTTGACAGAACAAAACAGTTTTCTGAATATCACTTCAAACATTCATGTCATCATTATAGAACTGAAATGTAAGAAAGTACTGAAACTATTCAACACTCCTGAAAAGACAAATAAACCAGGTTTGGTTTGGATTATCGAAACTATATAAGGTAGAGAAACCCCATTTGATTGTTCTGAATGGAATGTTTTAAATAATTGTTTGATATTAAAGACAGTTAAGAATCACTATGTTGCTAAGGAGCTGTCCCCTTAATCTTCTTGTGATTTCAATTTTAAGTAATCCTGAATCAATTTTAAGTAATCTGGTGACGATGCAAATTTATAGTCATTCAAAGAAAACATATTAATTTAAATTTTTAAATAGTGAGATATTTTTAAATATTTGTCAACAGTCAAGTTAGGAACAGAAAAAGAAACTGTTACATGCTAAATGCAAAACCTTGCCTTTAATAAAGGGCAAAACATACAAAATATTAAAAATTAGTTCTAATGAATAAATTATGATTTGTTGAGAATTTTGAAATTTTTCCCCTTTTTAGTTCTATATGGCTCCATTAAATAAAATATTTATATTTTTCGTAATCCATTTTCAATATATTGATTGTCATTAAAGATCCATTTTCGGTGACTTGAGCCAAAATCTCTCATCTCTGTAACTTTTGATGATAGTTTTTTATTTATCACTTTTAACAGATCTCATACTTTCAAGGATTTCCCTTTCTGTATGTGTAATAAAATTTTATTTTGTTCATTAAATTCAGCTGCAGAGTAGTTCAAATAACGTAGTTTATTATTTACAGACAACTTAGATTGTTTCGTCTAGAAAAATCATAGTTATCAGCTGCGAAAAGAAACTCATAAACATCTGTCAAAAAATTAGGAATATTAAATATCATATTAATATTTATAAATATTAATATTATTTTTAGTTTTGGCGATAAACCAATTATCCCATCATATTTCATGTGAAGTTGCTTTTGCTTATTAATTCACAAAGCTCTTAAAACTGAAAAACCATGAGCAATATAACCTAATAGGTTTCTGTCAATTATTTTTTAATATCTACATACGCTTGATTTAATATATGATATTACATTAATATTACTTGTATACATGACATATACAGAAAAAATATATATAAAATTTCTGAAAATCTATTCCAAGCAGAAGCTTATACAGAATACAAAAACGCAACATCTATCTCATCTAAAATTTTTCTCTCCAGTAATGATAAACCTGTATCTATCTCACTGTATTTTTCAATCTACTCACATGACTATCACTTTTCTAACTATTAATGAAGCATTCTTTATATTAGATGTCTAATTCAAAACAATGTTAATTAGCAATTTCTTTTCACCTGCATTCTTTTCCTCATTTGCAAATTTGAAACTCTCGTAAGCGTTCTGATTCTTATTTTCAATAAATAAAAAGACTTTGGATGAAATATTTTTAATTCTAAATTTAATTTTCTTTTAACATGAAATACATTCATTTGTCTCGAAAAAAAACCATGTATTTGTATGAATATAAAGAAATCTTAAAAAACAAAGTTCAATTCCTGTTATTTGATGTTTATTAACGTTGTATTTATAAAACCTTTTATTTAAAGAAAAAAGTGAATTCTTTATAAGAAGAAACTGTTAAATGTATATCTAATGTAAATATTACTTTTTTAACTGCATTGTGCTCCTTACATTAAGCAGTATGTAATAATGTAGATTAGAGATATTCACACTTTAATCTGTGCCAAAATAGTTCAAGTAAAATTTTCTTAAACTAAAATTTTGTTTTTTTTTTTTATAAAATTTAAGACAACTATGAATATAAGAAGATTTACAAATTATTTGCTTTTTTTTATTTCTCTGATATTTATTTTTTAGATATTAAAATTTTTCAGTAATTATGAACTTAAATATTTATAACATTTATAAAAAATACATGAAAATGATACATATTTTTCAGAAACGTTGCTTTTTTACTCTTTGCAAATTCATATTTACATTTTCACATTATTTTGACAAATTTATTCTTAGAAAGTTTATTATAAAATATATCGAAGCACACTTAACGCATACGTATCTGAAATTAATTGAATTTAAGAAAACTGATTTGGGGGGGGGCATTTATAAATTCAATAGCTTATTAAATTTCTTTAAAAATATAATATATTCGTAGCAAGAATGTGTTCGTTATGAAAATTTTTAAAATGTTTTCATAAAATGAACAAAATCATCTACACATATTTTCCTTTAATTAAAATAATCAATCTATATAATCTGATGTTATCTGATATAAAATAATTCAAAACAATTGAATCTAATAAAATTAGTTCAAAGTAACAAACATGGAAATGAATTCATGATAAAATTATTTACTTGTAATTTTATCTCATATTTTCTAACAAATATATTTGGTTATTCTCCAAATATTAAAATTTGTTAATCTACATATTATAACATAAAGAATATTATGTTTCTTCATAAATATTTATAAGCTTTATTGAATTATTCCATTCATCTTGTATGTATTATTTAAAACACAAAGAATGTTATTTGTCATTATCTTTTTTATTGTTATAAAAAGATGGTATTTTTAACTGATATATTTTAATTAACAAAATAGTCTTAAGAATTCCCATGTGTATCATGAATTGAGCTCATCTAAGTAAAACTTACAATTTGTTGCAGCTTTTAGTATGATTAGAAACACAAGCATTCCTTATGGGAAATATTCTCTCATTTCGAATAAGTAGAAAATATAGTGTTAGTAATAAATAATAGCAATTGAATACCAAATGTTACTTGCAATAAATATGTCAAATGCAGCTGTTATTGTAATGCGAATGTAAATTATGTTTTATATATCTTTCTTTCAATTTTTATACTTAAATAACTATATTAATAATCACTTATGATGAATGATTACATACAGCGTTTCATTAAAAATATATGTGTAACATTATATTAAAACTCTTCAAAATTTGAAATAATTCTTAAGTACTTAATTTTTAAAAACAATGCTTCAGAAAGATAAAAATATACGATATATTTTTTCATTCATTTCAAAATAAAGAAATTCTTGATGAAACCATTTGATTGTAAAATTTGAAATTATAATTTTTAGTCCATTTATATTTATAATACCTGCTAATAGAATTGTGTTTTCTGATATAACATTAATTAAATTATATATATAATAAATTATAATAAAACTGATTATTAATACACCAAATTATCAAAACAAGAAAAAGAAAAATATTAAGCAGCGGGTATGGAAATTCTGCCTTTATTGAAACTAAAATTTCAACATTTCATACACACTAGTTAAGGTTTTCAATAAATTCAATTGGAATTATTTGCATGAAATGCATTTGTTGGATTTAAAATGATGAAATGATAGGAGAATTTTTAATAAATATATCATGATTGCATGTGTATAGATTTCTGTATAAGGAACAAATGATTTTCTTAATTTCACATTGAACAGCTTTTTTACATACATCTATGAATGTGCGACGTATTTAATATTGGATTAAGAAATTTAGAAATTTAAGCAAATGTTTTTAATGAACAAAATGAAAATCGTGTTTTTCTTCGTGTCAAATACCTAAGTAAGCCTTATTACCAGCACAGCAACTCTTAGCCTAGTGGGAAAAAAAATTCTAATAGAAATTCCGTATTTCCTTAATTATCAATCTCTTTTTTTTATTTCTAATATCGGGCACCCTTGAGCAAGTCAGTATATTAGCCCATTTGCCGCAACAAGGGCGGAAACTGCTACTCCTTTTATCGTTACCCGGTAGGCACCTGTGAACCAAGTCACTGAGGTACGAGTAGCATCGCCCATGCCACACCACCACAAACCAGTTTATAGGGCGGGCCACATTCATCCATCATCTGAGGAAAGGATAAAAACCAGAAAAAGAAAGTACATCCCTGCCCGAGCCAGGATTCGAACCCAGGTCCTCCCCATCCGTAGTCAGTTACGCTAACCATTAGACAGGTTAGGCGACTTAATTATCAATTTATAATATATTGAAATCTCATATTTGTAATAATCAATTTCATAGTGTCACTTTCTGTGATCTTGAAAATGTTAATTAAAAGGTGCACAGTAATATTTTAAATTAAACAATCATAATCTCAAGTACAAAAAGCATTTTTTATTGATTAGAATATGACATCATATTTCTATCAACCAAAATATTTTAATTCCTGATAATTTATTCTGCTTTGAATGATTAAAAATAGACATATATAGATCATTGTGTGCAGATGTCCTTTCATATTACAAAAGATGCATAGATTTTATCATTGAAGAAGTGACAACTTACTGTGAGATGTTAGGACAATTAATTAAAATTGTTGACCTTCAATCTCGGATTGGTTTTCTTATGAAATTCCGTACAGATAAATCGATTAAAAGATTGATAAATATAGACATTATATACATCGATTTGATTATACATCTCATCGTGTTCAGTATTAGATATAAAAGAAGCTGCTATATGAATTAATGGTTGTATATGATATTTCAACTGCTGATAAGGTCAGATGAGAAATTATCCATTCCTCAATCGTTTCACTATTCTTCAATCACATTAAACGTCTTCTTATTTTTTTCCATAACACATCTTTCCACTTATAGTTTCAAACTTATTACTTCCAAAACATGTTTAAAGCTCAACAATGCATAAAAAGTGCAAGAGGGAATTCGGTTTTACCTTTCTTACTTTTCCAATGCTACAGAATTTCTGAATTTATTCCTCTAATTTAAATTGCGAGTGATAAATTACTATAAATTTCGAAGAGAATAACTCTACTATGATTTTTGAATAAAAATTTAGGATAATTTTTAGTGCCGTCCGGATAATAAATGTTTTCTGGGTGTTATTAGGTTTTTTTCAAGCACCCATTGGAAATTCCAGCTAATTTATAATTTTTTATTTACAAACACTGTGTGCATCAATGATTCCTTTCTCTGCTGCAACTATTCATGCAAACTCGGGAACAGCTCATTACCAGAATGTGAATAATATTGGTTGATTTTCACTCAGGTTTCTTATTTCAGTATTGCGCATTCTCTACATTTCAATATTTTGCGAAGATGAGATCTTTTTTTCATTCAATTGTCGTACATAATACAAATAAGGTGCATCTAATTTACGCTGTCAAGCTAGATGAAATATTTCTGAGAAATAATCTCAAGTAATGGAACACACTGCTAAGTTTTTAGATGAAAATACATTTTCCCTTCTTATATCAATGTTCTATGTAGCGTAAATAAAATCATAGCTCTGTTCAAACAAAGAAACTGGTTATTTGCTACATCAGCCACTTTTTTTATTTCAGAATTCCTCAGTTTCTGCAATAAAATATAACAATAATTTAATTCCAGAGTTATGAACAACTTCTATTTCTAATGAAATTGACTCATGAGTACATATACCTTAAGTGCAACACGCTGAAGGAAGCATGCAAATAACATGAAATTTACAACATGCATTAGCAGAGATGAGATATGCAAACTCTTAGAATTTCAACGCAGACACACATCACGTGTGCAGTGGCGCTACTTCAAAGCACTATTTAAGGCTACGAAATTCCAACGATTTCAAGTTCAGCAATCGCATTTTGTTTTCTTCTTTCCCCCCCCCCCCCCAAACAAAAAACGATCAATTATGCCTTTCAAAAAACAGCAAACATTTCTTGATAAAGTATCTGAGTTTAACAAAGGAAAAATTGTGGCCTATCGAGATAGTGTATTATCTTTCAGAGAAATCGATAGTCTGTTAGACGAAATCAAATAACTGTAATGTGGGTATGTGATCGTTGGATGCAGGAGGATACGACGAACCGACGTTTTCGATCGCATCCATCTCAGTGCACCACTGCACGTGTTGACAGGCAAATTGTGCGCATGGAAGTGATGAGTCGCTCAGCCACATTACGAACTATAGTGCTGCACTTTCCGTCTGTAACGCATTATCCAGTGTCTGCGCGTACCATTCAACGCCGTTTACACTGTAGTGGTCTGCCCGCAACACCTCCATTGCTTCATCTACTCTTGATGCAGAATCAAAGATGTCTCCGCTGCCAATGGTGTGATGAAAGAAGTATGTGAATGGTAGAATCCAATGAAATTGTCTTTACTTACGAGTTACGCTTCTTCCTGCAACACTACGATGGTCGCATTTAAGTCTGAAGATACCGTGGATAGAGGATGCTGAACAGCTTTATTATTCGCCGCCACATTGGTCCTGCATCCGATATTATGGTATGAGAGGTATTGGATATCACTCTCGCACTCCTCTATTACACATTGCCAATACTTTAAACAGCCAGTGTTTCATCTCCAAAGTGTTGCAGCCAGTTGTCTTTCCTTACCTTCAGGGCTTTCCCACAGCCATATTTCAAAAGTATACTGCGTAACCATACCTGGCACGAATTTTTCAAGGGTTCTTTGTTATTCTCCATATTTAATTGCTTCTCGCTGTTGGGCTGTGCTAACTCTCCAGATCTTTCACCGATGTAAAACATGTAGTACATGGTTTCTTAACGATTGACCCAGAATTTCTTCTCAGCAGTCACTCCAGTTTAGCTTTGGGAATGTGTGGAAGCTGCTTAGTTTGCTGTGCCTCAAGAACATATCCAAAGTCTCTTTGAATGAATACCGAGGCATGTGGCAGCGATGATTTGTAACAATGGCGGCTAATCTGGAAACTGATTTTGGAAAAAACCACATTCACAGAAGTCTATAAATTTACTCATTTGATATTTGATAAATGTGTTATCCACAAAATAAATTTCGTTGTAATATCTCTTGTCTTTCTTGGTGTTGCAATTTAGGTGGTCAGCAGTGTATGTATATATATGCATTCACTGTTTATATATTAGATTATGCTATTCAGCGTTCATAAAAAAATTTATTTTTCATCACTTCTTGCGTCATACTTTTCTTGCATCATAAATTGTGGAATCGTACCCATTTTCTAGCAATTAAATATCCCAGTTCTTAGTTTTGATGACTAAGCAATCTTTCTTTGCTGAATCTATTTATCCAAATTCAAATTTTCTTATTTTTGGGTCTAACTGGGAATTTCTCTAAATTTGCGCATATTAACACTTTGTTATAGAATATTTTAATTATAGCTTTGTTTAAATAAAAAATGTAAAAGACAAAGTTGTGAGGAAAAAGTTTGAAAGTTTTTCAAAGAGATAACTTTTTTTTTAATTACGAAGTGAACTGGATAAATTGCATGAAATTTATCGTATTCCAAGTTGTCATCCTTGTTAAATTAGATTACTCTTTTTATCTAAAAATTATCATTGTTGAAGATAGTCGCAATCTTAGACTATTAGAATGCTTCTAAATTGTGAGAATTATATTCTTTTCAGTATTGCGTACCACACAACACTCAGATACCGTTTACTGTAATTTAAATTAAAGGTGTTACTGCAATTATATCTGGGTATAACAATGAGCACTTGCATTTTAAGTTTCAATTCCCGATGTTTTACTTTTATATGCTGAACACAATTTTTTGCTAAGCTTAATTTCTATTCAGTTTATAGTTTGGATTGTGCCATTCAGATATCCATTGTTGTTCAATCTCCGGTTGTCTTTTGAATATAAATGCCTACTGTGTTAGGTCCTATAGGCTAAAGTGAGTTCTGAACCACTGCAAACATTCATGCTCAAGATTAGAGCAATGATCTCATTCCCTAACAAGAATTTTAACTCTTCGACTTTTTAATCTAATATATTTTAGAAAAGCAGGTTTTTTAACAAAAGTTGAAAACATACACAAAGATAGAAATATAGAAGTTATTATATACTTTCTATTAACTGTAGTATTTTACACAAATTATTTGCTGACTATTCCTTAAAAATCAGTAAATTTTTGGCAATTTTTAGCCAACAGTCATACTTAAAAATATGAAATAATATACATGTTTACAAATTATGCTTAACATGTCAAAAGTTATATATATATATATATATATATATATATATATATCGATCGATTGATAGATGTTTATAAAATATATAAAATTACAAGATATATAAAATCCCTTATCAGATATAAATAGTTACATTCCAAATATGATAAAGTAAAATAAATAAAAAAATCATTATATCAACATTAATCACATCAAATACATTTCTTGGCTTATATGCTATGAAACTATTACTTATGCTTAAATAAGTATTGCTTGAAAATATGACACAAAAAGTCACTATATGTGTCGTAGATCGATGACACGTGGGTAACATTTCTTCGTGTCATACATCATAAATCATTTCAGGAATTCTATTCACCAAATGCACTATTTCTGTATTTTTTTTTCCAAGATAGCCCACACAACAGTAGTAGTGCACGCGAAATCTAAATCATTCCATCTTAACTTTTACTATGGAAAAGGTAGTAAAGCATTTAATGGATACTTTGGATCAATACTTAATAAATAGGCTGTTACTTCTGAAAAAATTACTTTTTTGGTGTTATGATTTTGTTTGTTAATAAACCTTCAATTTGCGCCAAATATAACTTGCTTTTAATGGAAAAGGAAGTATTTTTAAAGATTATAAACATAAAAATTAGAAATAGAAGTATTAAGATAATACTTTAATGCGTTTTTAAAAAAAATAAGGTGATTTAAAATATTTTTGCAAAATATTGGATTTTACGCATTATATATTTCTTGCTTTATCGGATTTTAGGTATTATATTTTTTGGTTTATTTTTGATTTTGCAAAAAGGCATTAACTAATATTTTTTAATCAGTCATGAGTTATTTCATCATTAAATAGCTGAAATTATAAAAAAAAACATTTCTGCAAGAAATATTAGATAAAAAATTTTGTGTATTTATATTTCATAAATTTGTAAATTCTCATAAAATACTAAATAAATTCTCATAAAATACTTGATAATATTTGACAATGCTTAATTTTTTCTGATGAAATTATTAACATTTTCCTGAAAAACAAAATGAAATGCCAGAAAATCAATTAAATAATTTTAAATCAGAAAACATTTAATGTTTATTTTTACCAAATAAATCAGAAAAAGAATCAAAATATAATTTTCCGTCAACAATTTATAGCTTAGTCATAATTTAAAGTTTAATAAAATCACGCTTAAATTGAAATGTTATTTTTTTTTCTTTTTTGTAATTCTGATCTAATTTTGGATCTAATTTATTTTGAAGTTTTCCCTAATGCTGCAAAAAATGCATAAAACAATTGATGATAAATATCTATTTCATTAAAATCTAGTTTTCTTCTCTTAAAATTAAATGTTTAAAAAATATCAGAATTTTTAAGTTTATATGAATTCGATGTTAATCATATGATTAAAAAGTATGTTAAAAGATTGCTAGGAATAATACTAGCATGAAATAATTAAATGGTCATTTTGAGTTATAAGTATTCACTGTATTTGTAAATAACTAAATCATCCCTTTTATAGACACCCAATATTAAGGCTCAAAACATGGAATATGCATTGTTATTAATACTGAAATTTCATTGCTCTATCTAAATTAGATATGATCAATTACATATCTTGTTGATTGGCGAATTAGTAGATTAGATTCAATTTTATTTTACAAATGCCAAACATTAGCTCTTAAGCTACTTGTTTACAACCTTTTCAATATTTTTAAGTGTTTTCCTATTGAGAAAGTTCAATATAGATGTTTAAATGTTCAAAAACCATAAACTAATTAGATTCACCCAAAATATGGCTATAAGGAATCTACCTCTCCAATTCTGTAGAAATGGTGTAGGGATGGATTGTATTCAATAAAAAAGAGAAAACAAACATGATTCATTAACCAATCATATATGATGAAATCAACAACGAACGTAAGAAAGAGACTTACCATCGCCTAGTAGTAGTACTAAGTTCTTTCAGTGTAGAAGATACTTGGTTCGATCCAGCCTCTGCGGAACAGCGGAAAAGGATAATGATTTGTTTTCTACATGTTACATTCCAGGCTGGAACACTGGAAACTTTATGGGTCCCCTTTTACAAAACTTGAATATGTGATCAAATATCTAAGAAAATTTATGCCTCGAAGCAAAGGCACACGGGACTATAGATGTGAGGTAATGTCAAAAATTGGTAAGTTGTATATTTTGAAACTGATAACAAAAGTAATACTTTATAAAAATACTTTCGTGAAAGTATTTAATTGTTGTTTTTTCTTTAAAGACGAATTGAGTTGTTCAGAAGATAAATAATTTCAGAATACAGTGTGCAACATGTGTTCTTGGATTGTCATGTAAAGACAGGCAATTTAGCAGGATTAAAAGTTAAGACGCAATAATTAGTTTTAAGTATTAGATGTATATCAATTACCAGATTAATTTCCCTCTGTTATTCTTTCCTAATATTGCACTTTTAAAAGCCAGCAATGTATTGTAAGCGATGGCAAGATTTAATTTTATTTAATTATAACTTTTACATTCTGAAACAAAAATGTTTGTATACATTAATCAGAATTATTAAGCTTGATAATACTTAATAAAAAACCCAGTAGACAAAGTATTTTAAAAATGAAAGCGTAGTAATCAGCAAATTCTAGATTTTAATAATTCGGAATATTCAATATTACACGATTCCATTGAATGATTACAATAGCTACTGAAACTAGAACGCCAAACTTACAAGCTGAATAGGTGCATTTTTAATTCTTTAGTTCATAAGTCGATTATTAAAGTAGCTTTCAAATTTTGGGTGGCTTGAATCCATTGTTAATTATTTCTCCTTGTTTAAATTGGGTTTAAATTTAAATTATGATGTTAGATAAACTGTCGAAACCATTCTAATTTGAAATAGAAAATTGTCCACAAAAAAATTTTGATATAATTTTATGTGATATAGAATCATCAGGGAAATCTATCTTCAAATAAGCTAAGAAGTTAATTCGTTTATTCTGAACTGAGACTACACATTATCCATTATATTGTTTCGCATGCTGCAATGCATAGAAATTTACTTAAAAATACTAAAATTTCCAAGAGATTATGACATTTATTAAAGTTTATTCTTTTCACTGAGATGATCCATAATAGATGATTTAAGTAATTCTTTTTGAAAAGAATTTCTTAAGAATGATGAGTGATGTGGATCATATTTGCGTGTATCATTGTAAAATTGTAATATATGTATAAAAACAAATTTATTTTTGTCAAAGGAAGATAATGAATTGGATTCAATGATTATGATTTTGTTAAGTTGACACATAATTTCTTTTATACTTAACATGCATCAGGATTTATCAAAATCTTAAGCACGAAAGATTATTGTTAGTAACACGCCAACATTGTATTCGTTTTCTTAAAATCATGCTGCTTGAACTATAAAAATATCATTTCAATTATTACTCTCTGATACTTTTTTAAAAAGAAACAAAGTAGTGGGCGTTGCAAGGGAAATACCAAACTATTCCGGATATTTCCTAAGTTTAAAGCGAAATAGAAGCAAATTAAATGAAAAAATAATTTTTTTCATGTTTCAGAACAAAAAATGATAGATTGGCTCATAAATATTTCTCTACAAATGTCAGTTTGACTACCAAGAAAAATAAAAACTAATAATTTATTTTATAGAATTGATTATAAGAAGTATATTAATTTTTTCCTTGATATTTTAATTTTGATCCATTCATTAAACTTAAATTTTGCTTTAAGATTTGAAAAAATATTTCCAAATTATTTATTAAACCCTGAAAAACGTTTTTCTATAAAAAAAGAGAACAAAATTATTAATCTAATGTTCACAACCACTGAAGAGGTTTTCTTATAAAGTTGTGATTGTCGAATGTTTTCTTCTGCGAATCTAAAACTTTCTAAATAAAATAATGCTACAAAAAGCATTAATTTTTAACTGCTATAAAATAAAATCAATTAAATAATCATTTTACTTTATTTTATTTTATGTAATTAATTTACCATTTGAAAAAGTCATTCCTTTCAGAGAGAGAAAGAGGTTTATAAAATTGTTTAATAAACTTACTTGTATTTTATAAAAAGCTAGTAAGAAAACATGGTTACGAAAAATTAATATGGCTTTAATATGGTTTTCTCATCAAAGCTTGAAAATACCTAGGAAACTTTACTGTTTCATTCCAGTTACATTTTCTGATATAATTTACCTACAAGAAAATTAAGCGATTAATTTGTGTAATTACTTTATTACTCTTACATTGTTACATAAATTTTGAAATAACCTTATATGAATAATATACCAATATTTACTTTAACTTAGAATTAAGGAAAGTTTTTGCATGTTTGCTTAAATATAAAACGTAAATTAACCGCACTCATATTCCTTTTTTATATTTGTAAATATGCTTTCATTTTGTATAGAAGAGTTGTTTTAAAGCTATATTTAGAAAATTGTAACTCAACTAGTTTCATTTGCCTACAGTGTCATTTCATTAGAATAATTTTACTCGATGTAAATAAGAAAAACAATTTTTTCCTATAAAAGGGAAGAATGTAATAATGGAAAAAAATTATATATATATATATATATATATATATATATATATATATATATATATACCCGTGTGCAAGTTAATGGTGGATAAGTTTAGAAAAATTTTAAATAGTTAAAATCCTATTTTAGAATTTTTTGTAAATAGTTTAAAATATAGAAGGCTTTTTTTTTAATTTCAACACCACGTTTATATACCGCTTAATATTGAAACCATTAGCTATAATTTTATTTAACCTAAATTTTAATTTATCTATTAATTGCATGATTTATCTATTAAATCATTTTGATTAGAGCATAGACTATTAACGTGAGTGATAACGTCCCCTTTTTTGGGCGTTTACCACTTTCAGGGACGTGGTTGAAGATCTAGAAAAATAATAAGGGTCACTGATAAGGTATAGAAAGACGAGTGTAAATAAAATGTATAGCCTATATTAGTGTTAATAGAAAACAAAAGTCCAATACACAAAAGTGACATTTATAAAGTTGCTTTTCAAATTACGTTTTATTACACATTCCAGAGACAGTAATGTGATCATCACGTATATTCGACATTAAATATCCGATCACAAAAGGCAGGAGCCAGCACATTGAAGTTGAATATATTTAAGGACCATGTGAAGGCGTAGGAAATCATTGCATTCGTTGGCATAATCCAAAAATGGAACGATTTATCCAACGTTCAAAAGGGAATTATAATTGGCTTTCTTGCCAAGTTTGGAAGCATTTTCGAAACGGCTAGAACTGTTCACTTGCTGCCATGGTAAAAATAAAACAGGTATGGCTAAATCAAACTGTCTAAAGTCAGCGATGTGGGAAATGTGGTACTCCACTGGCCATAGATGGCATAGATGAACGAGGGCTGTGAGAATGCGTTCTGACGTATATACTTGCCACCGTTGAGCAACTGGTCGCTCAGATGAACCAAGACGCAACCAACAGTGTCTCTCACACTACTGCTTAGCGAATGTTGCTGCTCTTGGGTCTACGAAGCAGACGCCTGCTACATACATCGAATCTGATTGGTGTTCATCTGTCACATGGTTGGAATTTGCACTCGAATACCGCAACTGAAAGTCCAACTGGTAGCGTTTTCTAAGGAATCTCGTTTTATGCATACTGTCAGATAGATGGCCGTTGATGTATATGACGTATAACCTCTGACGTATAACACTGAAATAATTGCCGGAACAGTCTAGTTTGGAAGCGGGAGTATTATTGTCAGGAGAATATTTTCGTGGCCTTCTTTGGGCTCATACTCATTGTGGAAGGCACGATGGATCAATACAAATTCGTATCTGCCTTTACGAACCATGTACACCTCTATATGCGCAATGTTTTCAAAACTATGTCATCTACCAGAAGAAGTATTTGATGTGTCATATAGCTGGCAGGGTGCGTACTCTCCAAGTTCGAAAGGCAACAGGATAAGTTTCACTTCTGATGGGTAGCAAACTCACCTGACTTAAAATCAATCGAGGATCTGTGGGATTATCTCGATCGGGTTGCTCGCCGCAAATATCCTAACCCACATAATCTAGAGCAGATTGCCAAGGGTTTGGAGTTGACATGGCTCAGCATCCCAGTCAGCACCTTTAGAAGACAAATTGACTTTCTTCTTGTACGTCTCGAAACTGTCAGCTCCACGAAAGGTGATTATCCTAATTTTTACAGGAGGTCACATTAATGTGACTGGACATATTTATGCTTGAAGATGTGAGTCTTATGGACCACAATCAAAACAAAAGCACATATTTAGCTGTTTGTAAGGTGGCGTTTTGGATGTTAAGGGAATTTTTTGTAAAAAAAGATTTAAAAAGTGTGAAAACTTATGGATTAAAGCTATGTAATCGTCTTTGACTTAAAAATCCAATTTTATGATATAAATTAATTTTTTATATCACAACTGTTAATTTACTGTAACCTTTATTCAAGAAAAAAGTATCTTAAGAAATATATCTATAAAAGACTGAAAACAAAAAAAGCGTTTTATTATTTATATTTTTTCTAAATGATAAATATTTATATTTTTATTTATATTTAAAACTATTTATATTTTTACTTTTCTTTTATTGTGGATTTACATTCTACAACGTGATTAAGCGAGCGCCAATTTAATGATTTGAATCCCTGTTAATAATAAATCAGTTATGATTTCAAGTTATTTCATTAGCAAGCACTTGATGTCTCATGATTGAAGATTCATACTTCTCTTTACTCTCTATCTTTCTGTATTCATCAAATATAATACTTATTATCAAAGCTTTAATCAGGAGAATCTGCTGCTTGATAATTATGACGCAATATTTCGATTTCGCTTAATACCAAAAGTGTATGATAGCGCCATCTGTATTATAATGTTTTAGCTACACATATCGAGAAATAAGTATAATTTTAAAATAAGCAAGTAATATTAGCAAGATGTAGCAGCAAAATCTACATTTTATAAATATCTGAGACATTATTCCAAAGCATATAAATTTATTAAATATATGGAGATTTTGTTTTTTAATTTCTGAGTTACAATCATTCAACTGCATGAAAATTAAATCAAAATTATATAAAAGCAGAAATTTTTTTTTATTTTAATAAATAAAAATATTGACTTTATGAGTAACATTTAAAGAGTTGATTTTACATAATAATATTGGCTTTATTTCAAAAAAGCTTATAAATGATAAATATTTATTTAAAATAATAACTCTGTAAGAATTACATTTTTAATTAAAATTTTCACAAAAAAGTTTTCAAAAAATCATCTTTCACTCCATAATCATCATGTATACGTTTTAAATCTTTTTTTTTAATTAATAACTTGTATCTTTTAAACTTATACTTGTCAATATCCTTCTTTCCACAATAACACTCGTTACATTGTCAAAAACAGGCAGACAAAGTTATATTCCTTCCATGGACTTTTCTTAAACCCTTGCTTTAAATTTGCTTTTTTCCCCCTTCAATCAACTCTTTCTGCTTTCAAAATGATAGAACTTAATATTTGTTACTTTTAACAGGTGTACATTGTATAGAATTTCAGAATTTAAGAATGCTGATACAGTTAAATTTATTAACTAAGACAAATTTTCTACAAAAAAATGAAGTGCCTTCTTTTAAAATTTAATTTAAATAGAAATGAAAATAAAAAAATTTTGGGAGAAATATTTTCCTTTAAGTTGAGCTGTTTATATGATCAAATATTAATCACTCAAAAATTTAATACTCAATTATAATGAACTATTGTTTAATTACTTTTTGTGACTTAAATACAGGGTAAACATTAAATATTTCAGCTAAAAACAGTCCAACTAGTGCATGAGGCATGTGATTAGTGGTGAGATGCGTATAAAAGTTATAAATTTAATTTACCTTTCAGAAGGCATCTTTTATTTAATTTTATCAATCATAATAACAAATATTCTTTATAAAAAATAACTGCTGACTTATCTTGCTTAAAAAATGAGTGATTCTTGATTTTCAAGCTAAGGAATGTAATATTTAAAAAACTTCGTGATTTTTTAAACATTCGCGTGTTAATATAGTTAAAGTATCCCACACAAAACATTACTGACACTATCATGTATAATAAAAATCTTTGGAATTAATAATTATATCTTGATAAGCAAAGGAAAAAGTCACTCGCACCATTTTATAAATTCTGGATGGCATATTGTAATTTTGGGCTTAATACATCAAAAAAATGAATAATTCACTTAATTTCTGTCATATAGGACATTTCAACATTAGTTGGCAGAATGAGTCTTTAAAGTATTTGTGCGTAGAGTCAATAACATATGGTCACGTTAAAATTATATGATTATTATTTTAATACGATAAGAAATGGTTGGAATCATTTATAAATAAATAGCATTACACTAATAAAAACTTAATAATATTTTCATTACTTTTCATTTAATAAAAATATGCATAACTAATGCAATTAAAATTGTAAAACATTATTTCACAAAAGCTTCAATAGAATCAAAAAGGAAAATACTGCACTTTAGTTTATAATATTAATAGCATCACATACAAGTCATTTTAATAATTTCAATTTTTTGCTTTAAGATTACATTTTTTATGTAATATTATTATTCTAACTATTCATTTTCTGTTGCATAAAATAATCAAACATAGTCCATCCCTCTGCAAGTTTTAAGATGGGGAGTCAATATTTCAACGGAAATCTACCTCTCCTAACTATTACAGATATACACTGTGATAGTTTATAGATGTATATTCTAGTTAAAACATTTGCCATGAAATGAAGTAAATAAAGCCTTGTCAATTTTAATTGCACAAATCCCAATTATGTTGTTTTCTGAGAGTATAAACAGTTACTTACTTTATAAATTCAACTATGGAATCAAAACACTCTACTATCTGAACACAAAGCATTTTATTAAACATTGTGGTAACCCAATTGTTGAATCAGCCTCTTTTGATAAGGATAGGTATCAAATTTGAGAAGATTAAATGTAAATTTCAATGAGAAATTATATGATTATTTTATCATTATTTTATTGCTGCCTGATAGTTTCAATTTTTTTTTTTTTTTTAATTTTAAATTATTCATTACAATTTCTATTGAAACTGTAATTTGTCAACTGTTCCAGAAAGAAAATCTTATTTAAATGTAAAAATAAGTTGAATGAAATTATGGTCTAAGATATTTCAACAATTCTTATGTTCTCCCATAAATATAATGTAAATTTACATAAACGATATTTGTTCAGTTATAAATCCCGTATCATGCCAATTTATCTTAGTTAAAGATTATGAAGCTTTTAAAATTTGAACAATTAAGTTTCTTTGTAAGATTCTACATATATATTCTTCATTTATAAATTTATATATATATATATATATGCATATATATATATATATATATATATATATATGTGTGTGTGTGACTTTACAACATTTTAGTTGTAAATGTTAAAGAACACTTGTTTTTAATCATTTTATATTATGATCAAATTAAAAAAGTTAAAAAAGTATTTGAAATTAAATATCACCATTTTGATAAAAGATTAAAATCTATAATTAAGGACACAGAAAAATTACATAATTTAACATCCTATAGAATACTCAGTACATATTTATATAAAATAAAAGCATATTTATATTTATATGAAATCAAAAAATTCAACTTTACTAAACATGATTGATTAATATTATTTAATGCAACGCCAAGTTTTAAAAATTACTTATGGCATTTTAACATTTGTGACTTTTCCTTGATGAGTTAATTTTGCAAAATTACGCATGTGTATGTGTGTAATATTAGATTAAAAATGTTTAAATGTCGTTGTTGCATTATTATATATAGCAAAAATATAAAAAATAATTATTCAATTCAATATTATTTTATTACTGCATTATATAAGAAACTCATTGTAAAATTTAAACTTCTAAATTTATTTTTGGACAAAAATATATTTCTAGTTTATTCATTTATCTCACATTTCTTGAAGTTCTTATATACAACAAAGTATAAACATATGATCAGATACAACGAGTTTATAATTTGTAACAAGTTCTTTCAAACATTCCTGACGAAAAAAAGTTTTCTTGACTGAACAAGTATTGCTTGAGAGAAGCTAATGTTTTAATTAATTTTTCACTTCTTAAAAAAGTGACGAAGATACTAAATGGAATCCTCGAACATAATTTACTTTCTTCTTGCATTGTTTACAACTGAGAATATTAAAAAGAACTAAATTTATAAAAAATAAAACATTAAAGAGATTAATTCAAACAAGATTGTTTCTTAAGAAGCTTAGGAAATTACACTTTAAGAGACAGTGTATTTGACAAATATACATAGTCTATAATATTTAAAAGTTATTTTTTTTATTTACAAAAACTGTTAATCATATATAGTTTCAAATTTTTCGTCTTTTAAAGTGTGACTTTAAGCACAATAGAAAATACTTTTTCAATGATATTTTTTAAGACTTACAAAACAATTAAAAATATTTTAACTGAGAATCAATTTTTAGCCATTTTCCACAATTACGAAAATTTTAATCTTCTGTATTTTAGCATTTCAGTATCTGTTCATTTACAAAAATTTCAAACTTCAATATATGTATTGATTAATATTATCACAAATTTTATAAACTTAATTAGAAATTTTCCATAAATTTATATAATAAGTTTTTGAACATTATACATTTTTTAACTTAACTTGAAAGAAAATTATTTATTTCATATATTTTCATGTACTTATTATGGTTTTAATTTTTATTATAATTTCTACCAATTATTCTAAAAATTGTGATATAA
>JAPDSC010050484.1:53345-65259 GCA_026290005.1 Latrodectus geometricus | reverse complement strand
GTACCAATATGGTCAAGACCTCTTGATGAAGGTGGCCATGTTGGTACTTCGTGTAAATTGATTTATTGTGAGTTTTTTATATTTTTTCCTTTTGATCTGCAAAATTATTTAACTGTCTAAAATTTTAAAATTCATTTCGTCTCTTCTTTATTTATACTGGTTATATGACATGTGTTTTTGCTGTATTTAAATAATCTTACCTAATTGCTTAATATTTACATTTGTTCCAAATGTTAAACAATCTTCAAATATATATATAGACATACAAATGTATGTAAATTATAATGAATTTTATGTAATAAAAAATAATTGAATGCTTAATAATATATTTAAAGTATAATAAAACAAATGATATTCTTATTATTTTTGGAAACTTATATAATAAAAATTGCTTGCAGCAAAAGTATAATAAACCTAAGTATTATTAAAAAATAAATTGAGGAATGGCAAAGAAAAAAACTGAAAAGCTATCAATTTAAGCTTGCTCTTTTTTCAGAATTGAGAAGACACTTCTATTTATTTCTGTGAATAAAATTATTTCACAGAAACTGTAAAGTGTAATTTTTTTCAGATATTGAGAAGATCTTGCGAAGAATTTCACAATTTTCAGTACATTTTTCAGTCATAAACTACTTCAACATATCTGCATATTCATATATATATGTATTCAATTTATCATTGCATATAAAAATTGTAATGAAATAAAAAAAATCTAAGGTGACAGAAAATGTTTTAAATTACTTATCAAACAAAATATTTCTGAGTTTCATCAATTTCCATTAATAAAACAGTTTGAAGCATTAAAGTTAATTTGTATATTAATATTCACATAAACTTATAGCACTCACCCTAAATTTTAAGCCTTAATTCCAGTAACTTAAATAACATCACATTTAAATTTTTTTGTGATTCTAAATTAAATGAAGAAATTTATTTCTCATTATAAGAATTAATTAAAAATATTTCAATAGGATTTTATTATTTATATAATATTAGTTATGCAAAATTATAATACTCACATACAGACACATACACAAATTACAGAAAATGCTTACTTATTAATTAACTTTTAGAGAAACAAATAAGTATTGTAAGAAATATAAGAATAGAATTAAATCATTTACTTAACTTACAATCTTGAATTCCTTTAGATTTTCTAATTTAAATAATTGAATTTACAGTGCTATTTAAATGAATTCATTTAGTGTGTAACATATACACAGTTTTTAATACATTATAATCTTAAAAGAAGTTAGAAATAATAGTAATAAGAGTATTGTTTAAAAAATATCATTCAAGTGTCATATGTGTTGAGATAAAATATTACATTATTCTAATTTCTGATTTTTTTTTCAGAGCTTAATATATTTTAATTACAATCTAATTGTATGAATTATTTTAGACAAAAAAAAAATTCTCTCAAAACAAAAAAAAAAACCGCACTTTTTACCCAAGAATGTGATTTCATTAGAATTTAATAATGAGAAAATCTATTGCTCAAATATTGGGCAAGTAGGAAGTAGATTCAAACTACATATGATAACAACAGCTTAATTTAGAAATGAAGAAATATGTAGTAGAAAAGCATATTATAATTTCTAAATTAATCCACATAGTTTGTCATACAAGAATTAAATTAAAAGCGCTCTATATTGAAATTAAATCTATTTTCATAGAAAAATTTCCTAATTGAGTTTAAATATGTTTCTATAAATTTAGTAATTTTATTGACTTAAAATTTTAATCTTTTCTAGCTTTAACTCTCTCTCTCTCTCTTTATCTCACACTATATTTCTATCACCCTCTACCACTCTCTATTTCATAATTCACGTCATAACCTATAAAAAATAATCAATTGACTAAAATATTATAAACTAAAATATGCTTTATATGAAAATATTTCATGTGTTCTAATTATTAAATTCATTGTCGGTAACAATTTATTATCTTTTCAAAACATAAATAAACTTAAGTTATTAAACTTTGGCTTTAATTTTAAGTTTTAGTTTTTTCCGTTAAATTAATGAAATTAGAAAAATAAATATTTTCCTATAGTAAGATTTCACAATAATTTTATTAATGTTAAATTTATTTAAATATTATTTAACTAATATATTATAAATTAGTCATCATGAAGTTACAATAGATTAAAATATATCCCATGCGAAGATAATTTGCATATTAAATTTATTGTATTATATAATTTAATTAATAAATATTACATACTTTTCAAATTTATAATATTAGTGCAAATATATTTTCTCTAAATAAATAAATTATGAAATCCCAATAATATTATTAGTTTTTAACAACAAATTTCGTATTGAGGTGAGGTATAAGAAAGAAATGAAAACAAGTTTCTCAATTCTTACGTTTTTCTGACATAAACCGAAGATCTGTTTCCACAGAAATATCACACAATCATTTTTTTTTTTGGTTGCAGCTTGGTTACGCACGAAAAGAGAGTGATGATGCAACATTTCAATGCGAATAAAGAAATATACCCTACGTGTTGATCAGATACAAATGACAGAAACATTGCTGGGAAAAAATGAAAAGGATTGTATTCAAAGCCAACAGATCTTCCATAGAATGATACGGGGAAAAAAATTGTATAGCTTTATATTCTTATATGAAGTATTCTCTACTGGACGGAATTTTAAAAAATTTAAATAAAACTTTAATAAAAAAGAGAAAATACCCTCACTTAAGCGCATGGAAATTTCAACATTCTAAGCTTACTACACAAAATATTTCAATAAAAATTATAAAAGTATATAAATTCAATATAAGGATACATAATGATATTTCCTTTTAAGAATATCTCATTCATAAATAATTAAAATATTATTTATTGTCTTAGATATTCTTTAATGATATTATAACATTTATAATTGCAAATATATTTTTAACGATATTAAAATGCAAATGCAAACATAGACATAATCAAATTTCGCACCTTATTACGAAATTGGTCATTGATATTGATTAGCTCAATACATGTTTGAAATAATCCTACAGTATAACGAATATTCGCTTTTATTTAGCTACTCATTCTTCATTACAATGTTGCCTTATTTTAAAAAAAAATCGTGTCAATCAAATATATTTTATTAAAAGTGAAAAGACATTATCGATTATTTTTTAAGTTAATAATAATAATTAATTTATACATATGATATCAAAATCTATTGAAATTGAAACTGCATTTAAAAAACACTAATGAAATGTATATTTATTTACTCCTTAATAGAATAATAAATTTTTCACGAACAAAATCTTACAAATTTTACTAAATTACATATTTTTATGTTTTTATTATTTTACTAAACTTCAACTCATAGAATGCGGGGTAAGGTTTAATGAAATATTTAAAATAAAATAAAATAACACCTTATTGTAAAATCAGTCTTATATTCTTATTGCAAAAACATTCAAATAAATATCTTTTGTAAGGAATAAATATTAAATCTTTAAAAAAATATTAAATCTCAGGAAAAGTGTCTCCCTTAATTATCATTTCTTGCAAACAGACGTTCAGTTTTATTGCTTTTGACAGTGATTACGACAATTCGGCAGTCGGCCATATAGCTTAGAAAGAATTTTTCTACTCACAAATATAAAAAGAATTTCAAATAATTCAACAGCTATTTTTTCCAAAATATAGTAAAATTTTTTTTAATAAACTGTTTCATTCAAGCATTTCATTTTCAAATGTTAAGAGGATAAATTATGTACTTTGTAAACTAATGAATTTAAACAAACTTAACGTTTGTATTTTCCATGTTGATAAAATTTAAAGTTTAAATTATAGAAAAGTTACAAAAGTTTCTTTATAATATTTCAATGTATATTTGTTTAAAAAATAGAAATAGCCATTAAAAGTTTTCAAATTTTGTTTCTCCCCTTTATAAAATTTTTTTTATTCACGTATGATGCTGTAAAAGCGTTTATAGTTTCTTTGATGTTCAACTGAAAACCATTCTGTATAAAAGATGAAATGGAAATTAAAATAAAACATTTAAATAAATATTCAAATCACATTGCTTAATTTAATATAAGTTTCTGTTTTCCTTAAAAAAATCAAATGTAATACTATCTCATTATTTTTTATCAGATTTGGTTTATTTTTCATTATAATTTTCAAAATGTATTATTCATTATATATTTTTATTTTATCTAAAGTTTATATAATTTTGACAAACTTCAAAGATTAATGGAAAATATCTATAGTATAGTAGTTATAAAAATAAAATAATGCAATAAATTGAATTAAAATATATTTTTGTATAGTAAATATTTGAACTGTAAATGAAGTCTTCCATCGGTTTTTATACATTTATTGAATTCACAAAATATTGGTCAAATATTCAAAGATTTTACAAAATTTCAAGCAATCTTATATCAAAGGTAAATATAATCTATCAATCACCTCGGACGATATTTTATTTTTTTGAAGAGAATGAAATCTACAAATTAAAAATGAAATTAGCGGAACAAAACCTATTTCCTTTATTTATTGTTGTTGTTTCTGATGACAGTTGGCAACGTCAAGCCCGCCCGTCCTTCAATAGAGCACCATCATAGGAGGTGGAAGTACGACTTTTGACTATATTTGGCAGCACCATCTGAGTCTTCCAATTTAGAGATTGAAGTGAAGACCCAAAGCTTGGCTCCAACCACTCCCAGAGGTATTAATTTGTAATGGGAACATGGAGGACATTGAGACCCGACATATTTTACTTGCCCCAGTCGCCATTAGAGAACATGACTAATCTTCGGCTAAGAAGGGATTCGAACTCACCACCCTTTAGTAACGTGAACGACGCCCTAACCAACCAGACCACCACGGCCTTTTGTTTATTTATATTATCATGAGGAAAAAAATGGAGATATAATACATTCATTGAAATTCATCTGTTAGTTTTAAAATCAGTTAAAGTTATTATATTAAAATTTAAATAATTTAGATTGTTAATTTTGCCATTCCTTAATTTTCAATCAACTTTACACAAAATTATATGTACACATCCTGATATTCTGCTACATTAAAGTTTTACAAGAATATTCCATTTGTAATACGTTTTCTTACAATAATTTTATAAGAGCGTAATAAAAGCACTATGTAAATGAATTGGGTATATTCGTCATAAATTATACATTCAGCCTGATTTTAAATTACATGAAAGCGCACAACTGCATAACTTATAATAAGTTATATAAAGTCCCAGTCAACATTGTCAAAATTAATAATTCGGAATGTCATTCTCGAAGTTAGCATTAATTAATTTTATATATTACGTATCAACAAGCTGTATAAAATATCCCTTTCTCCAGGCTAAGTGAAAATAATTGCTACCGTTTGCATGTTACCATTAAATATTAATCGTCCAATATTTCCAAATTCTGGTTAAAGATATTCTTGTAAGTTTATCGCTATCAGCTCCTAAGTTTTGTGTGAATATATTTGTCCACATCCTGATGGAAATCAAGTTGAAACAGATTCAATTTTCTACGCAAAATTTATCAAAGTTATTAATGATAATATATTTCTAGTGAAATTAAACTTCAGCTGATTTCGCTACTTTTGGAAGAGAGGATTGTTATTTTACATTATATTAAGTGGTAATATTTGGAAATTAAAGTTTGAGTATGTTTGTTATTCAACACATCAATAGCTGAAACGTATGTATATCGATTCAAATAATTTTACTTTATAATTTATATATATATATGTTGCATTTTTTTTTTAAATTTAAGTATTTGACTAACCCAATTCAATTAAGAGTATATAAATGCTTATTACAAAAAAAAATTGCATAATGAAAAGGTTATGTTTATAATATCCTTTAGATATTAACAATGATAATAAAATAAAAATATATGATTATTAGATTATTAAAAATTAAATATTTTAGTTTATATGTCAATCACTTTCGGTGATACTCATTTCATTTATTTACATTTAATAAAAATAAATGCAGTACCTGTAAAATGATTTTTGTAAAGATTTCTTTATAGTAATTTTATAATTAATTTTACTAAGCAATATTAATACTCTTGAAGTTTTTAAAATAAAAATAAATCATTTAAAATTACTTTATTTTGAATCACGTGTACTAGAAATTAATCTTTTTTATGTATTCCTCATTAAACGAGAAATATATATTTAGTTAGAAGTTTATTTTGCTGCGTTTTTTTTCTGCATTTATATTCAAATACTTTTAAAAAATGTTTTTTGTGAAACATTCTTTTTTTTCTTTTTCAGAGAAGAGTTTTTTACGAACAATTACAAATCAAAAAAACTCAAATAATAGGCAATATTTACTGAAACAAATACTACAAAGAAACAGAACCGCCGTTACTTTTAAAAAGAGCTTGATTTAGAAAATAAATATTTTTCCTTAGAGAATACTTTTTTTGAATTCCAATAGTTCCACTTCTATCTAAATTATACTGTAAATTGATTATTAATATTATCTTGTAAGCAATGTATTTACTCTCTTTGATGTATGTATTTACCCTCTTTTAAGCAATACAAACATTAATATATTGACTTTGTATATAAAAAAAGCATATTTTGTCGTTTGAAAAGTTGAGTCTAAATGTACCCACCACAAAAATTAAAAAAAATACATAAATAGGTAGATAGATGCATATGAACATACATATATAACTGGAAAGAGAGTTTAAGTGAACTTTTGATTTTTACGAATTCCAACTACATTGAAATTTAAATATTGAATCAAATAGATAAATAGTAAATAAGTAGTTTCCAAAATGTAAATGAAACATATTCTGACAATATTTCTAAAATGTTTGAAAAAAATTAAATAAAATCTAATTTTTCAAAATTGTTCATTTAATTTGAAATTTTGTTAATAATCGCAGTTGATGAAATCAAATATTATTTATGAGATGCAAATAAGTAAGCTCATTTGTTTGAAAATATATAACAATGTTTAAATTTATATCGTAAAACAAATTACTACATTTAAATTTCAAAATAATCATTCTCTGATTACTAAAAACCTTTAGTCTTCAAATTTGGGTTGAAACACATATATGTTTAATAACTACATACTAAACATTAATATGTAATGTAAGGCCATTGAAACTTATTTAACATCAAATGAAAAAGTTTTTAGGAAAATTTAAAAAATGCTAAGGTTTGTTTATTTATTAAGTATTATATTAGCTACGTTTTATTTGCTATTTACTATAAAATTTATATCCCTCAATTTTTGGATTTTACGTGCAAAATTTTCAATTGAAGAACAGAAAGACAAATTTAATTTCATAGAACAATTTTAAAAAAAAGCTCACTTTTCTGAACACTTAAAGATGAAACCGCAAAATATAGATTATCTAAAAAATTTTAATTTCTCAGTAAATTTATTACAGCATTTCCTTCTAGTTCCACAGGAACATTCTTTATGCATGAAGACAATAAATAATGGCATTACTCAGTGACAAGTGAGCTAGAATATATTTCATCAATTGTATAGTAGACATAAGCTCCATTAAATGGAGAAAACCGTTCTTGTTCGCAGCAGGCTCGCCTTTCAGATGTCATAGCAAGCAGTAATTAAAATGCTGGCTGGAGCAAAAATCAATCGTTCTGACAATAGAAAGCGGTTCTCCGATATCAAACTGAGTTGGATGCCCTACAGCAGCGTTTTGATATTTCAACATTTCCCAGAGGAAAACTCAAATAATGTGAAAAGCCGCTATTCTTGGCATTTTTCAAATCGATTGTAGAGTGATAAAAAATCGAAAAGTCGTTGATCTCAACTGTAATGACGAGAAAAGATGGGTTTTTCAATATTTTTTGTAATAATATAATTAGTATAATGTAATAAAATCCAGTTGTTGTGATTCAGCAATTAACAAACTTAAATAGATGTCATGCAAATATTTTTGTTTTCAGTAGAGCATTACTTAATATTATTGCACTAATTTGTTACATTGATTATAACTAAAATTGATAGAGTTTAAGGTTAAAATGGAAAATTTGCTCATTGTATTTATTTCGTTTTGTGTGATGCTATATGGCTTCTTTTTGCACATGAAAGCTAATTCTACTGAAATTCACTGTTTAAAGAAGACAACTATAAATATTAAAATTAGAGATTTGAATAAAGAAGTAGATAAAAAAAAGAATCAGAATAAAATAAAGAATTAGAATGTTAAAACTAAAGCTGTCTGTTGCCTCAATAAAAACATGCAAAAACTTTTTCAATAAATTTTAAATATACCTTAGTTTGAATCGGTGTGAATCATTCAAGTTATCATTCGAATCATTAAAGTAGTTTTTTGAAAAGAATGTTGCCAAGTTATAAAGTAATGATAGAATTACGTATTTAAAAGTCAACTCTTGAATAAATTAAAACCAGAAATTTCATTGTTACAGCTTAATTTTTGCATCAAATGATTTTGGTACAATTAATTGGTATTGGCTAATTTTAAAGTGATGATAGCATAACTGATTCCCAAATGATTACTTAGAAACACATTAGAAGTATATTACAAAATCATATTAAATAACAAAATTATACAAATTTTTCATAAAGCAGGTCATTGACTTTAGCATTAAATTTTAAAAAATTGATTTTATCTCATTCATATTATTCTATCTTGATACTGTAAGCTTTTACATCATTATTTTGTCCATTAACAAGAAAAAATTTTACTAGACTTTTAAAAATTCTGCATCTAATTACGCCAATCATACCAATTACACCAATCATTGGATGCCATACATTCTAAGCCTTTTCTTGGTGAGTAAATGATGCTATAAACTGAAAATGAATGTAAAAAATGAGCAAGCATTAGTGAATCATTCATTTCCTTTTAATTCTCATAGTTTGGTTTTCA
Source organism: Latrodectus geometricus (assembly GCA_026290005.1). NCBI lineage: Eukaryota > Metazoa > Arthropoda > Arachnida > Araneae > Theridiidae > Latrodectus > Latrodectus geometricus. The sequence goes on along the minus strand of JAPDSC010050484.1, from coordinate 56,382 downwards.
TAAAAACATAAAGCTTTATTTAGCAATGCAATTAATGATGATAAATTAGAGACTAAGTTTCAAATAAATTGACTTATTCTTTTAAAATACACATAACTGCTATAGGTAAACATTTATTTTTACAAAAAAAGTTATTTTTTAAGACGAAAAAATAATACTTTATATCATAAAGTTATTTCAAATCACTAAATTTCACTCTAACACAGTTTGCTGAAGCAATTATAGGACTATTATTAAAAAGATTAGAGGCTGCTTATATATTTTATGATAAATTAATAATTGTTTGTATATTTACTTAATGATATATAAATATTATTTCAAATATATTTAGTAAATATATAAATGAGATAAATGTAAATAAATTTGCATGAAATAAATATTTGCTTTCGTTCTAATATTGAGCTATTTCATTATTTAAAAATTTTTGCTATAAAATATTGAGAACTTTCAGTTTATGTTTAATACAGTTCATGTGTCGCGGCAAAAGTGATTAATCTGTGATTATGTAAAAAAAAAAAAACGGTGATTATTCCACATAACTTGGTATGTGTGATAAGTTATTAAATATTTATCATTTTTACCGATAAATTTATAAAATCCGCAACTCGTAATGTGGAATACAATAAATTCCAGTTATTTTGTAGAGAAATGATACCTTAATTTGAAAAATAAAATATTTTTAAATAATAGTAAGTACTTCATTCTCCCGAATTTAAAAATCATGATGACTTTGAATAAATTTTATATTCCAATTTAAAAATAAATTACAATTGTCATTTTGGTAGTTTCATTTCAGATAGTATTTTAAGATATATGAACAAGATAACAGCATAAGTTTATGTAACATTTATCACAAATAGTATTAATTAATACAAATTGATCAAAATTACTAAGCGTAAAAAAAGTCTATAACTCGTGATATATATTTCACAGTAAATGCTTTATTTTCCTTAAATAAAACAAAACTTTGAGTTAAATAATTAGTACTTATAGATTATTTTATACATTGATAAATATATGACCGGGATAAAGAAAAAACTTTATGTTATTAGAATTTATAAAAAACAGTTTCATGTAAAAACAAATTAAACCTTTATTCTAATCATATGTTTAGTTATATTTACTTGTGATTTTACTTATTTTACAGTATTCCAGATTTTTTACATCACATTAGGGCTTTCCCTTTGAAGTTCATTGTTAATATGACTGATTTTCCAGCATAATCTCGAAGTGATTTGTTTGATCTGGAAGATTTTCAAGCAAAGTAAATATTAGTATACAAGTTTTGAACTGTTTTCAGATATACCAATATGAAAATTTTCCTTGCATTCTTTCTAAAAGATAAATGTGTCCTTTTTTTATTTCTAATCTCTATATTAAAATTTTGGATTACTTCTTGCTCTGATAGAACTTGTTGTCAGGCCAATGGTCTTCAAAGAGATGAACATATCACTTCATACAATATCACTTCGATATTTTGCAAGTCGTTTGAACAGGTAACCAGATAATGATTTCAGATTGTAAAAGAAACTTGTCCAAAGTGGCTGGATTCGAAATTTATTCATGGAAAATCTAGACACAAGCATACTCCCAATTCGGTTCATTGTGCAAATCAGGATATTGAAATATGATAAGTTCTTCAATAAAACTAGCAAATACTCCGAAATTGTGTGTGTTGTTTTCTACAACTTATGATAAATATGTCGTTTGTTTAAGGTATCAAGAATACTCCTTATGAAGCAATGTTTGAGATACCTTCAAAATTAGATTTGAAAACAATTTCTTTCCCAAATGACTTCATCAAACATCTTAGAGCTGAAGAAATTCAGGGCTTAATAGAAACAAATAACAATGATTCTGATAAAATCAACAGGGAAATACGAGATGATTCTGATGTGAAATAGAATGATCCATTAATTACTGTTAATAAATGTAGATGAATTGCTGTTTATTTGCAATTAATTTTGTGACTTAGAACGAGAATGATGAAATAATCAATTTTATGTAGACAAATACTTTATCTAGGCAAGAACAAGTCAGAAAATATAGAAAAAGCTCTAAACGTTTAGAATCGCAGGCAAAAAAGACGTTTGAAAATTTTCAAAACTTAAATTTTCTTCTGGTAATATTGATTACACCGTGATTCTAGGCTACAAACCACGTGTAAACTGAGCAAAAAGAGATTCTTCAAACTTATTAGCGATGGTATTTAGAAATTCAAAACAGGGGCATGTATCTTAGAGGAACAAAACAAAGAAAATTTTCATAGTGGTGTACCAGAAATCAGTTTACAATTTGCACTCTCCCTTTGAAGCTTATCTTTAATATCAATAACTTTTAGAAAAATTTATTTTGCTTAAAGATTTTCCTGATCAAAACAATATCACTATGAGATTTTGTAAGAAAATTATCTTTCTGAAAGTCAGGGATATTAATGATGAGTTTCTGAAGTTCTGTTTTGTTTTACTGATATAACAAACTAGGTTTTTTATTTTACTTTCAGATATTATCTAATACATCTATCTTAAATTATTAACAAATGAACGAAAAAATGGGTTTCTGTTATTTGAATAGAAATATTGTATTTATTTATTAATTATTTATTATATATTTTATAATTTAGAATGAAATAATATTTCATTCTAAACTATCATGATCTTCGAATTCTTAGGAACGAAATGTTTAATATTACTTATTAAACATTTCGTATGTTTACTTTTTGTATTTATTTTATTTTATCGAATTAAGATATCATTTCCCTACAAAATAATTAAAATTTACTACTTCCTCATTACGTATTGGGTATTTTATAACCAATACTCGATGAGGAAGTACCGGATGGTATTATACTGGTAAAAGTGATAAATATTCAATAATTTATCATATTTACCGAATTTAAAGATGATTATGAATAATTATCGATTATTATATATTTAATCACAGGATTATATAATTTTTTACCATAATAAATGCATTTTGATTTATATCAGAAACAATATATATTATAAAATATATTATGTACTAATATTTAAATGCA
>JAPDSC010050484.1:0-53335 GCA_026290005.1 Latrodectus geometricus | reverse complement strand
ACTATATCCGGTAATTGTGTTCATGTGTTAATGAACTTTAAAAAAATCAGTACTAACAAGGAACGATTTTTTTAGAAATAGTAGTTAATTTTGTCTTGAATTAATTAGTTACCATTAGAATATTAACTGTAACAAATTATTTCATGGTTATGTGTTTTATTTTAAAAATAATTTGGCATTTTCATCTATCATTTTAATAAGTTTTAAAAAATAATCTCTTGTACATTTGACAATTGGTAAGCTTAATCTTATTTTTTGCAAACAATAATTGTTGGGAAATGAATTATTTTTAAAAGTATTTATTCCCGGAATTTTGTTAGAACAACGTCTTAAATATATTTATTTTATTTTTCTTTAGGAAATAAAAGTATTTAAAATACTAAAAGAAATAAAAAAATTTTAATTGAAGAAAAAAAATTGTATTTTTAATCCTATTTATTGATAATAGTTTCCTATTAATAAGCACTCTTATATTTTCAGGATAAAATGTCTTATTTTTAGTTTAGACATTTCGTAACTAGATGGCAGCACGAATCATTTAAGTGCAAAGAAGAAAAGTTTAAATTTTTTGCTTCTTTCGTAGATCAAAAAAAAATTTAATTTAGGATGATAATAAAAATACAAAGTTATTTATAGTTAAAGTTTACACTTGTATTTCAAAATGCATTTTTCAAGAATATTTTTCAAAAAATGACTTTTAATTGCAAACTTAAATAAAATAATATATTTTTCATCTTAAAATATTTTATACATTTTTTCTGATATAGAAGGGGAAAATATATTTTAATAGTGAACTAAGATTTTAATCATTGTAATATTGGCTTATATTTTGAGTATTTATTCACTTTTAAATAATTATTCGATTATTTCATTTTTGCTTTTGTAGCTAAATCCATAGATCTGCATTAGAAATATCAATACTGGTTTCTTCCATGATCTTAGAAGCATTTTCTCAAAACAAACTTTCAGAATACTCTCTTAAAATCAATACCACATGTTTTATGAAACAGCATTACCTTGTTACAAAATAATATTACAAAAACATATTCCTGTGAGAAAAAAAACGATTAAAAATAATAAAATAAATTTATTAATAATGTGGATCAAATGCTTCAAATTTTATAAATAGGCCTACTCCAATGTCTTCTGTTTACATTTCATTGAACAGTCTCGTCTCTCAACAATGCGCAACTTGAAATCAAATTAATTTAATTTACTGCTTGTTGAGGAAAGCTTTTTAGAAGTATATATTCACCAAGATGTCAGAAGATCATATACACCTATTCAAAGATATCATAGTAATGGATGCTTTATCATTTAGGGCGGTCACTTCAAATGTACATCACGCTCAGTGAACTTCTTCCAAAGCAGTTACTAGAAGGAGAGAGAATGTGGACTTCATCCATAAAAAGTAACCCTATCTTAGATACAATATCAGCATGTTAAATACTGTCATCAAGCACGCGGTAAAATATCAATCCTGAAATATAAAGTAAAGTCCAGAAATATACTGTGGTCAAAAAATAATTGATGAAGTGTTAATTATGCAGACCTTTCCGAGTCATTGCTTGACGTAGCTGTATTGGAATCCAGCAAATTATTATACATCATACAAGCTTTTTTTTTTTTCATACACGATTAATGCTAACTGGCATTAAAGCGTTGCTTCTTTAAAACACCCGTTATTTGTTTGTTTCTCTAACCTTTGTTTCTCTCTCTCGTTTAATTTTTGTGTGTGTATGAATTAAGAGCTTTAAATTTTAAATAATATTTTAAGGGGCTATAAAAGTTTTTGATAGATAAAAAAAAATATGTCTGGTCGTTGAAAGGCATTGCGTATCTCTCCTTATAATAATTTTTTTCTTTCCTTTTTCGTAGTTTAAAAGCAGAGAAAAGTATATACAGTACTAAAGATATAATTGTTTTGCCTTCATTGCTATTTGATTTTACCTTACTTACCTTGAGAACACATCATTTTGAAAAAATGTTTATTTCTATATCAAAATATATTCAATATGGGGAGATGCACAACTCACGAATTATAAAATTTCAAAATATTTTACTAAAACTCTTTGTGGTTCTAATAAAATACTTAGAAATTTATTTCAAAATTAATATTCTTATTGAATGATAAATAGAGTCGGAAGGTAAATGTCAAAATCCTAAGAAAAAAATACAGGTGAATTTTAATTTTTTCATGTAAATTATGGTGTGAATTGTTCCTATTTTCTTATTTAATAATTTACAAAAATCTAAAATTTTGAAACAAAACGAGCCCCAGATGCTTACAGCTTTCCTTGTTAACTAACGAGCACAAAATGCATTGGTTTTGCCACATTTTTACATTATATTGAGTATAAGTATCATCTTGTATGAGCAAAAGAGCTAGAATATTGTATTTATGCACTCTCGATAAACACAAATTGCATATAGTTTGATAACATATTTAAAATATTATTCAAATTACATAACATTCACAAAGAGTCAATTTTTTAATCCCTTATAAATTAGTTTGAGAAACTCATATATTCTTGCAGGCATTGTATTTTTTTACTGCAAAATTAATGATTTTTTATAAAACTATTCCTACTTTTAGTAACGTTTTATTATTATTGCTAGAATATAATCCTGAAAATAAAATATATTTTCATTAAAAAAATTTTTTTAATTTCATTACACAATTGAAAATTAATTCTAATGACTTATCATATTTTTAATGATAGTTTTAATGCCATCTAAAACATTTAAAGCTAAACATCATTTTTTTTAATTCTTCTTTTAATTTTTTCAAAATCTGACATTTCATATTAAACATCTAGTAAATATTTTAAACAAATTTTCACGTTTTTTCCTAGTCCACTAGCAAAACTTGCTAATAAAAATATTTGTGCAATACACTGAAATAACTTTCTTAAAGTGCTATATTATAAGTGAAGTGGCAAACAAGACTCATATACAAATAAATACTCAGCAACATCTTACAAATAATTATATCAAAATAGTTTATTTGAAAGTCAACAATGTAAATTTTCAAATAAACTTGTATTTTTATGTATTTTTAATAAGTTAGGAGAATTCAACTCGTAAATATTTGAAAGTTTCAAACTCTAGTAAAGTTGATCTCATAGCAAATATACTGAAAGTTTTGCTCAGATACTGTTGGAGTAATGAAAACAATACAAATGGAGTTATAATCAAATAAATTTCATTTTTTGAAAGGCTAGACATTTTTATGTTTAATACATAATGTCATAATTAACATGCAAGCCTACACATTAATTTCGTATTTATGACAGAATTTTAAGCGTCTTTCTTATACCAGAACACCAAGTGATCATTGTTTTTTGGATAGATATCAGCAACACCTAAAAACAATGAAATAAATTAATTGAAATTTTGCAATTGCGTGCATGTAAATACATAATGTTTAATTTTAAAATAAATGTTCTATTATTAATAATAACACTGCTTTTAATGTTTTTTGCTAATAAAACATTTGACTGAAAAATTATTTTAGAAATATTGTCTCGAAAACTTATGAAATAATAAATCTTACATATACTAACAGAAAAATATTAAACATAGAAACACAGACTAAGTCTAATTATTTATTTTATACATTACTTACACTTTTTAATTATGAATAATATGATACATAAAATAAAGAAAAATTAGGTTTTGTTTAAAAAAAAAGATAACTTTAAAACTTATGAGTATAGGGTTTTAAGTTTGATTTTGATGAAATACATTTTTAAGTAATTTTATCACATTTTTAAAGATAATTTTATCAGAATATTATTTAAAATTACTATAGTTGTTTTCACATAGTTACAAACTTCAACTCTATTTGAATTGATATTTTAATTTTTAAAATAAATAAAATAATTGTAACTTAAAAATTGATAGATTAAAACATTCATGTTAAACAAAAATGTCATACAAAACATCTGCAGGTAGATATATCTACCATACTTCATGTAAAAACTTAACAGTATATAAATACCAATATACTTGTCATTTTTAATATATATATCCGTTTTTTGGTATATTATGTGCTACACAAAGGGAAACATCTAATTATATTTATGAAGTTACATATTTCAAAATTTTTCATTTACCTGATTTATTAATGCTTAAATAAATGATTCATCGAAATAAATTGTATGTGTTAATTATTATTCTTAAATTAATTAAAAAGTAACTATTTTACTTTTGTAATATATCGAGAAATCAATTATTTGTACAGTTAAAATTATTCCAAGAAATAAGTTAAACCAACGTTTGTTTTAGAATTTTTTTTCCAAAAAATATAAAAAAGAAACATATTTAAAAATGCAATTTCTATTCATAATCTTTCTGTGATTCTATAAAACCTAGATTTAAAGAAAAATAACTGTTCTTCAAAATATAGATTAAAATGCATTAAAAATCTAGTTTCGATATTTTGTACTAGATTTGATTATAAAGAGTTCACTTTCAAATAAGGGATTTGTTTATATTGACTTTTATGGCAGCTTTAGTACAGAAATTTTTATGCACTATTATATTCCTGAAATATTTCTAAACAAAGTAAAAAACATATGACATATTGTAGCGCCTCTTCTAGCTATAATAAGAATGTCACAGGCTCAACAAGTCACTTGAAGAGAAATTCCGCTAATAGAACTATTGTGTATGTAGTCTCTTATAAATAGAACAAAACTTTGAAGTGAGCGATCTTTTTCACTAATATCTCTTTTCTGCAATCTATTCTGAATAGAAATTTTATCCAGGGATTAAGAGATAAGTCATCCTATGAATAAGCTTGTGTGTTAATCGAAGAAAATTATAGACGCTTCTTCTCAAATGTAACGTATAATATATAAGCATCCTGATAAATATCATCCTTAACAGTGTTCTTAGAATTCGTAAATTTTATAGATAGATTAAGATAATCAGCAAACAGCTGTTCGTATTTAGTTCCAATGAATGTTTGATTTAATTAAAGACCGAAGAAAATCATATGTATAGAATCTGCCAATAAACGCAAAATCTTCTTGAGACACAAATACAGTCCACAGCTTTTTAATAATACCCATCACCAACCCACATCAATTCGAAGGCCATTTCATTGGATTAAACTATGTTTTAAAAGTTCTATATATCCAGTTTATAAATTTACAAGACAAGGGAAAACGATATTATTGATAAATGAAAGTTTATAACTAGAAACTGTTGAATATTTCTTCTTTTGAATTCAGGAAACAAAATCTTGACAAGCTGTTTTCTTTGAAATTGTTTTATCTTGCTTTGTAATAAATTCAGATGACATGTGACATAATGCTAATGATTTATGATTAGTAATAGTTCCGTTGCAGCGCCGCAGGCCTCATCTATTGAAGAGAAGTATTATGTGTCATGAATACAAAAGCTCTCAAATTGAAATATACTTCAGCAATTTCTCAATATTGTAGATTTATGTAGGCTCAATGATTCAAACTCCACCATTTATGAATAATGCATTTTGCACTTAAACTTTTGCCTTCCATTGCATCATTGCACTCAAACTTTAATAACTCTCGTCATATAATCATGATTGCATGACTCATTTGGCGTAATATATACGATAAAGTAACTAAAATTGATCTTTATCTAATATTTTTACATTTAAGGTCAGCAAATGTATCCACTATCAAATCAATAGTTTCATATTGCCATCACATGACATTCAACGTGTCAATGTACATGTATTATTATTATTGGTATTATAGTTATTAGTTTCGTACACTTTAATTCTTATTTTAAATGGAAAGTATAAATTTTTTAATCTGTATGATATGTCACTTATTTGAATTCATAATTTCAATTATCTTTCTTACTTTATTATTTTATATCATTTATTAAAAACTTAATTCTCTATAGTTGTATTACTTGTTTCAATAGGCTTTAATTCTCCTGTTGATTCATTAGACAAGATGTAAGGTAGCCAGTATGTTTCAGATTCGGGGTCATCCGTTATTCCAGATATTGAAAATACATATGGTTTTCTTTTTCTCACGTTGTATTCAAATCTAAAAATAAATTGTTAGTATTACATTCTATATAGAGATATTTTAAAACTTATTACCAACGCTATATAAATTTTTTCCAAAAACAGAAACTTTTCTTAGAATGCTAATATGATATATGTTTTATAATCTAAAATTTATGGCTGGCAATGCTTAAATTGTTAATTATTATTATAAATTATAATTTTTAAGCAACCAATTTATGAAATATAAATGCTGATTAAAAACCAAATTATAGATTCAGTGTTTAATATTATATAAGTACAAAGAATATCTTCTATAATTTATCCATTTATTGTTTTTTCTTATAATACTTTTATTTCCAAATCAATTTTTTAATATTTGGAGTGTCGGAAAAATTTAAAATACTAATACTTTAGATTTAAAGCCACCTTATAAACGTTTATCTCGATCATAATTGTAGTTGAATTTGAATACATCATAGTGCATCTATCTTCAATACAAAATTTGTTTTAATTTTCAATTGTTATGAGAATTATTCCACTTTTTAGCGTTCAAGAGGTTTCTTATAAAATGAGTTATGGGGCACTCAAAAAGAATCTAACGCAAGGATTTCATTATGAAACAAGACCTAAGCAGAAGATTTCCAGAATTGATTTACTGCCCTAGAGATATATCCACATTTACTGTAGCTTCACGCCACTTGCCATGAAATCAGCAGAGTGAAGCATCACTTGCCACTAGTAATTATTGAGAAAGTGACGACATTATCTCGTACTGAGTTGTTGAAGATCCGTGAGTTGAGGATGTCTTCATGTTAATCGGAAACGTCCAAAAAACTGTTGTGTTGTTTCAGTGTTTTCAATCCGTGCCACTGTTGTGGATTGGGTGGGGAGATGAAAGTGCAAGCTCGGATGTGACTTTATCACCTAATCACGTTTTAAAATTACGAGGCGCTTTGAGATAGGTGAGCATTCCAAATCCTTTAATCTTAAGTTTATATGTGTGCATGGTGTTCACCTAAACACCTTTGTATATATATATACCGTAGAGATAACATTGTACAAAGAGTAAATTATACAATGATCCAGCCCCTATTAATAAATGCGACATTTCTTTGCCTGGATAGATTATAGAATCTGATATGTTTTAATAATTATCTCGGTTACTTCCCCAAAAAAGCATCCCTGGATTCCCAGTTAAATATAAAACAGACATTTTAATTAAATACAATATTTTTTAATAATTCTCATAAAATATTTTTTGAAAGTTAATAGTTATATTTTACATATATTATCAAAGCATTTCTCTTGCTTGGAGATGCTTTTTCGAAGATGCAAAATAAATTCAATTCTATATTTTAAATTATTCATTTAATACATATCCTTCATTTGATTCATTTAATAGGTATATACTAAAGTAAAGCAACGTTGTCAACGAAAAAATAAATCTGAAAATCCTAATAACATTTTATTCATCAAAAATAGTCATTTCAAATTATGTAAGAAATTGATTTAAATACTTATTTCAATGGAATTCTTTGAATAATTAAAAATAATTACTAACTTGTACTTATCATCCACATCAGATGCGTATTCCATGATTCCATAAAAAGAAGTATTTGCGGGTATATTAAGAGCAATACTTCTCTTGAGTAGTTTGTCATCTCCAATCCAAAGAGAAAATTTAACATTCCATTTTTCACCCACTTGATTTTTCAAATAATATAAACCTTCACTTTCTAAGAGAACGAAAAGTTTCAGTTTTAATGTACTTTAAGTAAAATGCATACATTATATATATATATATATATATATATATATGTGTGTGTGTGTGTGTGTGTGTGTGTGTGTGTGTGTGTGTGTGTGTGTGTGTGTGTGTGTGTGTGTGTGTGTGTTTGTGTGTGTGTGTGTGTGTGTGTGTGTGTGTGTGTGTGTGTGTGTGTGTGTGTGTGTGTGTGTGTGTGTGTCTTTAAAATGTTAAGCAAACAGCAAAAAATATTAATTTTAAGAAACCAGTTTAAAATAGAAAGGCTGCTATCGTACAGAGGTAGATGATATATTTGTAACGCGAAAACCAACTGCTTTCCATACCAATTAATACTAAGAAAAAGGGTGTTGTTTAAGAAACCAAAATTATGAAACATTTACAGGTGTTACATACAAATGCGCATAAAACTGTTTAAAAGTTTAGTATGATTTACTTGCAAAATAATCATTTTTCAATGGTTTCTAGAAGATAAATGGAAGTTTTTGTAAGATAGCGTGCTATTGGAAACATTAATACCAGACAGTAAATTGGAAATGTCTTTAGCACTCATCCTTAAGTCATTTTACAATTTTGGGCATAATTCCAAATCAGTCAAACAGTTGTTCAAAGACCTGCATTTTGTTATTTAAAGAGTATACTATTACAAAACTTCGTTTTACTATTTCAAGCAAAATAATTTAAAGTAACGGCAATTGCAATAGACTATGGTAAGAAGATAAATGGAGCGAATGTGATCAGATAGATACATTGCAATGGACTGCATTACCCTATATTATGTGACTATGTTCCTGTATACCACTGATCCAATGTAACAAATATGTATTCTATTAGAACAATCCAATGTATTTCATTCAACATTTCCAATATATACCACAAAAACAAAAATACTGCAGACTCAGCTCTCGTGATAAAATAATGTAAGATGACTAAAATTCTACTATTCCCAAGCTATTTATCCGAATTATCACTTTCTCAAGATTCTGGACAGTTATATATAATTAAAGAGAATTTTTAGGAATTAGGAACGTATTAGTGTAATGTTTCTCCAAGTTTACAAGCAATATTACCTTGACTTAAAGACCGTATGGAAAAGCAAGCATTTAGTTACTATATAAGTTGATAAATTTAAAAGAATTTAAAAAAAAATTTTTCAACTATATAAAAAATACGAATATGTTAGTAACGAAATGTAAAAGATTATTTTGAATTCGGCGTATAAATTTGATTGATTATTCTTGTTTTGAAGTGCAAGCTTAGAAATTTATGCATTAGAAAATAGTCTACCATTTAAGTACTATATTATATTATGTTCAAGTATTTTACCATCTTTGGATTCAATAGGACAGTGATCAGAACTAATGTTGACGAAGCTTAAATAGTTCAGAACTGGAAGAACATAATAGGTATTTATAAAATTCCCAAAAGAACCATCTTTTTCCTGGAAACGAAGAATTTGCTGTATGGCTTTTTTCTCATCAAAATTATCTTCATCGGCTTCAGCTTCTGATGCAAATAAAGCCTGGAATCAAGCAACACAACTATCTTAATTATTGCAAAAGTAATCTGGCAAAATATATAAAAACATATATCAAATTTTAAAAAATGTGTATCCCTAAAATGCATGTAAATTATACTACATTGGTTATGAAAATGTTAAAGAGACGAACTAAGTTTCTGACGTAAACTGATTTTGTTTTCATAATGATTTTATTTGGTTTGATGATTTGATTGCTTGAATTTGTAGATTTGAAACAAATAATTTGATTTTTTAATTCAAATAACTACATTTTTATATCAAAAATGTTCTGGGAAGGAAAACACATAATTTAAAAAAAATAATATAAAGTATCATAATTTATAATATCTTATTTGATTTATGAAAGTTTTAGCTTATGATTATCTTACTTTTACCTTATATTAAGAAAAATCACTTCGATATTTCTTTACTTATCTTGAAAGTCTGACGATTTACTGAAATTAGATCTTTTGGTTTCGTTATCTGCCAGGGACAGAGACACGGAGGCAGGATGGATAATTCGGGATAGAGAGAGAAGAAGAGTTGGTTGGTTTGTTTAGATTACCAAGGATAGAGGAAGTCGCATTCCCAATTCTCTCTTATAAAAAATTTAATTAAGATACTAAGTTAAAATAAAGTAAAAGTTATATTTATTTTAAAATTTTGAATTCTTTTCACTTATAACAAACTTTTATAGAAATATTATTGAAATAAGGTTCATTTAAAAGTGTACTAAAAATTTAAGAATTAAATAAACAAATTACATTTCATATCATTCATTCACCGAAAATTAGATTCAAATAAAATTATCTCCATCTATACGTTAGTACTGTTTATAAATATTTTTCTCATTTTTTTTATATATATCCTTATAAAAATATCTAAAATACAGTCTAACTCTCAGTTGAATAGTAAGCTGATACATATTTTAAATATTCTAACTGTTAGTTCAGGGGCTCGATTCCCATCTAAAATATGAATATTTATGATAGAGTTTTTCAATTCATTTTTTATATAACAAAAAATAATCAGAAAGAAAAAAATCTAGCTATTTAAAGTGCTGTGTATACCAAGATTTACGGAAAACACCAAAACTTTAAAATTATAAGTGAATGAATTTCCAATCTTAGCATTTGATACAATTTTAGTTTATGTTCACAGTTACTAAAAACTGTCAACATTAGGATGCTTTATTGTAACTTATCATAACTTAAAAAGGTACATTAAAGTTTATTCCTTATATTTTTATCTAATATGTCAAACTTTAAATTATGATACTTCCAGCATATTGGAAAACAATCAGGGGCAAATTGAAAGATTAAAATTGGATTTAGAGCACCTCGACAAAGGAAGAAAAATGCACTTTATAAAGTAAAGTAATCTATGCCTTGCTTTATCAAAATATCTATGCGCAAAAAACAAATATTTCAATCATTTTGCAAAACTTCATGCACATTAAAACATTTACTTTCAATTATCATCCTCTTTTTTTCTTCTATATAAATATTTATATGCAAACGGGAATTACTATTTTGAAACTTTAGGTAGATTTCGTGAAATTCACTAGCAGAAATAATAAAAACTATCGACAATATATAAGCATAGTTGAAAATATTTTTGCCGATTTTAAAATTAATGCATCATAAACAAAGTGAACGAACAAAATAAGGACGAAATGATAAGTAAGAAATAAGTAATTCAACGCAAATAATTTCTAGGAGCTAACGTTTTCCATGAATGCAGTAAAACATGCAAAGAGAGTATTACATATATTTGATGATTCTGTTTTGTCAAGGAATAAAATATTTTCAGCAAAACTTAACGCTAAAAATTTATTCTTCCTTCAAAATATATATGGGATTTTTTTTTTTTTTTTTTTTTTTTCTCAATAGAATGGAAGATGATCGTATTTAACATAAATGATTATCAATTAACAGAAAAATTATTAAAATGATCATATTTTTCTTTTAATTAATGTTTTCATTTCGTTAAAAGAAATTGTTTCCGCTCAACCTGTCTAGTGGTTAGCGTACCTGACTACAGATGGGTGGGACCTGGGTTCGAATCCTGGCTCGGGCATGGATGTACTTTCTCTCTCTCTTTCTTGTCTTTGTCCTTTCTTTGTGTGTGTGTGAATGGTTGCTTACCCTATAAACGGGTACCTATGGTATGTGTGTACTGAGGAAATCGGACTCCACACCAAATATGGTTCAGTTGGAAAAGTAGAGCAGCGCATCCCATATTGCCAGTCTGGCTGGCTCACGACAACAACAACAAAAGAAATTGTTCCTTGATTTCAAAGTACACAACTTTTGGTATAATATTATATATTTAATAGTTTATAGCAGGGATGGGGAAACTATGGCCCGCGGGCCAACTCTGGCCCGCCGGAAGCTTCTATCCGGCCCGCGGATAGAATTTTAATTTGCCGGTCAGAGGCAAATTGAAAGAAATATTCATATATAATATATCCCTTTCCTTTTCTACTTTGTTTAAATATTATACTTTTTCTTCCTTTTTTTTTCAAAGAACTGGTAATCTGTTTATATTCTCTATTTTTGTTCTACAAAACATAAATCGAAGGAAATAGCAAACATAGGCAGTTTTTAATCGGTAAAGAGTTAAAAGTAATTTGTTAGTTATAGCTGTAGATTGGCACCAACAAGCGTTTTGTTTTTCTTGTGGAGCAGACATATGGGAATTTAATATAGGGGAATTAGACCTCACATGTGGCAGACTGCGCATTTTAAGCTCAATCTAGAGGCTTCTTTTTTTGGCGCGAGTTCTAATATTATTGATTGCGTGTTGAAAAAGTGTGGACTTATAGCGTCATTGTGAATAGTGTGGTGAAATTATTAAAAGTATAGCATAGCTAGTGCTTGTTTGGGTTATTCGTAAAATATTTCAACCCCAAAATGGCTACTAAAAACATAAAGTTGATTCAGAGTGCCGCGCTTTTAATGACGAATGGACATAGAAATATTTTTTTCAGTTGTAAAAGATAAACCAGTGTGTCTTATCTGCAATGAAGCTGTAGCAGTCTTCAAAGAATATAACATTTCCCGTCATTTCATACCTAAGCATAAGAATTCCAATTACGAAACAATGTCCGAATATGAAAAAAAAAATGCAGAAAGTCTTTGTAAAAAATTATCAGGCCGACAAAATCTTTTCAAGAAGGTAAACAGTATTCTAGAAGCAGCTACACATACAAGTTACATTGTAGCATACAATATTGCTAAAAATAATAAAGCTCTTAGTGATGGGTGTTCGTTAAACAATGCATGCTCCAAGTTTGTGATGTTTTATGTCCAAACAAGAAAAATAATTTTGAGACAGTAAGCTTATCTCGAAAAACGGTGAAGTCTAGAATGGAAGCCATCGATTAAAATTTGGCATCACAATTAGAGTCAAAGATTGGTCAGTTTAAATTTTGTTCCATAGCTATGGATGAAAGCACTGATATAAATGATACTGCTCAATTAGTATTATTTATAAGAGGTGTTGATGAGAACTTTGAAATTATTGAGGAACTGGCATGCATGCGTTCTTTAAAGGGAATTACAACGGGATATGATATTTTTAGTGAATTTCAGGAAGGACTTTTTAATTTTAAAAGTGCCTATAACAAATATATGCAATATTACGACCGATGGAACACCAAATATGACAGGAAAAAAATCTGTATTTCTTGGACTCTTTAATCAAAACTATCTCGAGAACACTGTTGTTTTTCTACATTGTGTTATACATCAAGATGCTCTGTGTAAATCTGCATTGAATATGAAACCCGTGCTAAATACAGTTGTGAAGCTTGTAAATACTATTCGATCTCGTGGGCTTACTCACAGGCAATTTCGAGATTTTCTTCAGTAAGTGCAATATGAATACTCTGATGTACTGTATTACACGAAAGTAAGGTGGCTTAGTGCAGGATGTGTTTTCGAGCGAGTTTGGCAGCTGAAAGACGACATTATGTCGTATTTCCATGAGAAACAGTGTTCTGCGGAGAACGAAATGCTAGAAGATACAAAATGCCTTTCAGACTTTGCGTTTTTCACAGATCTTCTTTGTTATATGAACAACTTGAATGTCAAGATGCAATGAAAAATCAATTTATCGACGATATTTGGTCACATCTCAAAGCTTTTAAACTAAAACTTAATGTTTGCTGGGCATCTAGGTAAGAACGACTTATCTCATTTCCCGAGGTTAAATTCAATACCCTCAGTAAATGAAGAGAACCTTAAGAATTGTGAAGATAGCTTGAAGAAGCTTCATTTTGAGTTCAAACGCAGATTTCAAGATTTCAGTGTCATTCAACAGAATTGGATATTTTTACCATGCCATTCAACGTAAATTGTGAAGCAGTGTGGTCAGATTTGCAGCTTGAATTAATTGAGTTGCAATCTAACAATGATCTCAAGCAATTGTTTCTAAATATACCAAAGTTAGAGTTGTACAAATCATTATCGAAAGTAAGTTTCCCAAATTTAATATCTCAAGCCCAGAAAATCAGTGCTATGCTTGCTTCATTTTATATATTTGAACAATGAAATCGCAATTTCATTCATCTCATTAATATATTAAATTGTAATACTTGTATATTGTTTTTAAAATTTTAGAAAAATTCATCTTGGCCCGCCAGACTTTATTGTTTCGATTTTTGGCCCGCGATGGAAAAAGTTTGCCCATCCCTGGTTTAGATGATTATTTTAGGAGTTATTTTGTATTTCATAAAAGTATTTTTGTATTTTCCTTTTTATATTCTCCGATTTCTAAAATATAATTTTTAAATCTGAATAGTGTAGGCTACTTGTTAAGAAAACAATATAAATAAATATCACAGATTACGCTAAACAACTAAACATTCCAAATATTTAGAAAAGCAAAATAATTGGACTGAGAGCCATACTGGTAGCATTTAAGCTATTCAATCAGTTCTGATTGGCTGACTCACTTGCAAGACCAATGCTGTAGTTTTGGTGTTCTCAACTGTTCCATTGCGGTATTGTTTCTTCTTGAGTTCCATGGTCAATTCGGACAAATCTTCTTGGTCAATCATATTTTGCTTTTGTGCACAAGCTAATGCCATTATGATTAAAGCTTGTGTATCTGAAGAAAAGTTAAACAATTTAAATCACACATACATTAAATTCAAAATATCAGTACTGTTATTACAGATTTCATACCCAAATACAAGTAAATGCATAAAATTTCTCAAGGAAAAAACCTTAACCCTTCTTTGCATGATTTTTTCTTTATTATTGAAATAAATCAAGTTGATATAATTCATGTTCAAAATTAAAATAAAAATGGTTAAAAAAATCTTAGTATATATTTATAGTATAAATTGTTGTTAATAAATAATAATAGATGTTAATAATAATAGATGTTAAAATATAAATAGATGTTATATAATTTATGCTTTTATTTCTACAAGACAAATTTTGGATTAATTTAAGTGATATTATATCTAATATACAAAACATTACTGTTTAATTTGTTTTCTTGTTGATTCTCATCGGCAATCACTGAGTAGTTAAAGTTATCATAATGTATTTCATGTGTACTTTTATTTCGCTATTAACACACTTAATAAAAATAAGTTTCAATAAATACATAAAATGTCTTACCTATACGAAATTTTGCATTAGCTTTCCAGAACAAATTTGTAAGTTTCAAAACATCTGTTTCTGTCATGATTTCTTGTGCATTGCACAGTGCCAGTAGAGCTGCTGGGTTAGTGGAGTTTGTCTCATCGACTCTCTTTCTCAACTCTTTCACTAAATCCAACACATAGAATTTCCTAGGATTGATGCAACTCAGAAGGAATGCGTTTATGTATGTTGCCAATTCAGAAGTAGGTACATCTTCAATTTTCTTCCTATGAATTGCAGATAAACTTGTTGAACTAAATTATTTTCACACTTAAACTCTGTATGTGCTCAGATAAATTATCAACGCTGCTGTTTCACTATGCATTTTTATTTCTTGGCGGATGAGGACCAAAATTGAAAGCAATAAGTTCTTTAATTTTGCCATAATATCTAATGGTTTTTCAAAGCAGAATTATGTACTAAATAAAAAGAGTTATTTCTTAAATTGATAAATTTAGATGTGTTTGTTTATTTACAATGCATTTCCAAGTGCAAATTCCGGCTAATTATAAATTCCCTAAGCGCAGCTCATCATTTCGTAGTTTTCAGTAGCGATTGAGTGATGAAAGTTGACACCCGTTTACGACAAATGTACTAGTGGAGGGACATTGAACCTTATTGAACGTTCAAAGTGCAAAGTCAAAGCATGACAGATCTTCACTATGGATCAGATATAAAGCTCATTACTTCCCTGTCGCAATAATGTCGCATTCCCCAAAAAGCTACTGCGGCCTTTCAATATATGTTTGTTTTATTATTTGAAAACGGAAACATTTTATCATTTTCCTTTTAAGCACTTCATTGAAATCTTTTTAGTAAAAGACAAAGATTTCGGCATATTTGCATATGAGCAATATTAAGTACTGAGTTTCGTCAATGAATTTGTCGTTTGAGTTTCATGAAACTTTTAATATAGAAGAACCCTATGTATTTTGCAATTGATTATACTTATTTAGTTAGTTAAATCAATTTAGTTACAAATGAGAATATTTTAGGTTCAAATCTAAAGAAAAAAGATCTGACCAAAATTTTGAAATGGGAACCTTATAACTTTTGAAGTTTGATGGCTACTAATAAATGCTGAGAATGGATATAGTCAATGGACCAATGAGCAATTTAATTAAAGAATTTTAAATGGGTCTCCTAAATTTTAGCACTCAATTAATTTCAGTTTCCGTAAATTTTTTGTGGAACATTAATTTTTAAGAAGTGACATTTAATAGATAATTTACTTGCTGAGTTTGAAAAGGAAATTTAGATGAAATTCCTAAAAAGTCCAGTTCAAAAAGTTTCAAATCTTCAAAAAACCAAGGAAATTAACTTTTTAGTGTAATAATAGATAGTAAAAAATACATAATTACTATAAATTTTGAAAATCATTTATCTAAAATAGGGAAAGATTCAATGAGGAAAGAAAATAATCCTAAGGTCTGATCTTCTTATTGGTACACTGAATAATTCTTATTGCATTTGATCTATTATAAAAGAAAGGAATTGATTAAAAATATGGCTTTTTAAATATGTTGTATAAGCCTTTATGTTAATAGTAAAACTGTTCTGATAATTCATCAGAAATTGCAAATACATGGTCTTTAAAGTTCAAACGCATGCAATGTACATTAAAGTAATCAATATATGCATCATTTGTGACAATAAATAAAGTAAGTATTTAGCTGCGTAACGTGAATACTTCTCAATTATAGATGTATTTTATCACATACTATGTGACGTAAAGTTATAAAAGTAATTGAAGGAAAAGATTGCTAGAAAATTGAAGTATAAAATAACGAACTGAAAATGAATCAATTTAAAAAAATAAGTATATGGTGCTCCTTTTATTTCATGATTTCTCAAACAAATATTGAATGAAATAAGACGTGGTGCTGTAATGAAAAAATTAGATAAGCTAGAGTGTTTTCATTAAGAGCAAATATGCGCAGGAAAGATGCAGGGATTATTTTGATTACACTCAATGACAGAAATTTTTTCAGTGTAGAAAAACAATGAAACTAATGTGAAGAGTACTTATGCGAACTATAATTAATGATGAGTTATAATCAACTTCTACAGCAATTATTGTCTATGTTGTACAATCGAAATTTTTTAGTCTTCCTTTAATAAATATTAGCAAATTATAAATGTTTAATATATTTTAAACTTTTTAATATATTCCACAAATTACGATAAATTTTTTGTTACTTAAGCTAAGTTCACAATAATGAATTGCACAAACCATATCCCATCTTAATATATTGACAGCTTTTCCTTATCCGTTATCTATAAAATATTGAAAATGAATTTCAATTTGACGAATTTGCTCTACAGCACAATCTCGCATTAAAAGTAAATCTGTTCAAAACTACATCAAAAGTTATTACAAAAATATTTTACTATTTAAAGAAGATTAAAAATTATTCACAGAATATTTCCAATAGATATAATAGATTAGAAATATTAGATTAATACGGAAACTTTAACTAGTTATAGTATTTTAAGACTCTGCATGGACTCAAATAGCTGAAAACTGACATTTAGGAAAATAATATTTCATTTCCGTTGTCAAATTCTGTCCTTTTTATTACAATTAAATGAAATTTTCATATTCTTTACTTATCGTCATGATTAATCAAATAAATAAAACATTTATACCTGAATCAGGAACAACATCAGGAATTTCATAAATATTAATGACAATGAAGTCATACGTATGTCGAAGGAGAATTTACCTTTGTACTTCTTATCAGCACATGAAGTATTCAGTGATACATGAAAACTAGCTCTCTGAGGAGCATAGATTATATCTCGATTCCAGGTTTAAATTAATCGTTGAGCTGATATTTGGTAATGAGAGAGAGAGACACAATTATTCGCATACTTAGTGGAAAATATTTATCTAAAATAAGAAAATGAAGTAGGAAAAGCTAAATTTTGAAAAAAATTATCAATAAGAGAGGATTTTTAAAAAATTTTGCCACCTAGATGTATAACTTCTACTATTTAAAAGTAAGGTGAAGTTCCTCTTAGAAGAACCTTAATTAATCTTATGGTAAATTTTCTAAAGAATTTTTTTAAAATTAAGAGTATCTTTTTATTTGTTAACTCTAAGCAATTGAGGTTTTACAGAAGACAACATATCCTAGTGAGTATATAAAGCAATGAATATACATTACTAAAAGACGCAATTGCTTAGGAAGTACATCAAAATCTTGTTTGTATAAGAAATCACACAAAATGTTCAGATATTATTAATCGTAATAGTGAATACTGGATAATTCTCTTTCTTTTAATAACCTATTATTTATAACTAAAGGCATTAATAATTAGAACTGAATTTACAGTAGGATTAAATGTAAAATGAGAACCACAAAATGTGGTTAAAATTTTGTTAAACTGTTATTTACAAGTATGTCAATCCTTTGGTTATGTTAAAAGTAACGCTTGTCTTTCTTTAAGAAAAGTAACATTAAGTTTTAACATTTGGCTTCTTTAAGAAAAGAAAACTTGAACTCGTTTAAGAAAATCTGTTATACTCTCGAAAACAACTCTTAAATTAAGTTTCATTATTAATTTTACACATGAGAACTTCCTAAGTATAATTCATATGAGCACATACAAATATACATATGTGTATTAATATGCATATATATAATTAAATATATTAAATTATAATTTAATCACTTACAGTGCCAATCTTGAAAGTAAATTCAAATTCAATTCATATATAATCTCACTGGTAAAATTATACATTTCCATAAAATCAAGATTACTCAAATGCAGAGCAATCGCAATCCTAGGAATATTAGAAGTCCATTTTATACTACGTGATTTGTTGTTCCGCTTTGAAAGAATCCAATTATATGCTTTATTACTGGCAATGGATATTTGAGATCTCATAGGTAATTCACCGAAGGAAATATCTAAAACAAGAAAAAAAAACTTCTTAAAATTAATTATAACAGAAATGTATTTTTATTTTTTTAAAATTATAAAGTTTTCACATCAATTTAAATTTTTCTGTAACATTTTATTTCTAATCTGCATATTCAATTTTTATTTATTATCATGATAACACTACTGGCACCCTAATTGCAGCACCAAGAAGAACAGGAGTTATCACAACAAAATTTATTTTGTAGATAACATGTCAACCAAATATCAAATGATTAAATTTAAAGACTTCTGTGAAGTGCGGTTCCAAAATTTGTAGCCCGAGTAGTCACCATTGTTGAAGATCACCAATACCACGCGCCTCGGCATTGATTCAAAGAGACTTTGGATGTGTTTTTGGAGTACATAAGACCACGCAGCTTCCACGTGTTGCCAAAATTGATCTGGTGTGGCAGCTGGGGATATAATATGGGTCATTCATTGAGAAACCATGGACCACATGTTTTCTATAGGCTTCGCCGATAGATCCAATGAGAGAGCTGGCCAGGAAAACAATTCAATCTGGCAATTGACGAAGAACCCTTGGACAATGCATGTTACTTGTGGTCGTACATTATCCTGTTAAGATATGGCAGGGGAAAGCCCTGAAGGAAAGGGAGGGCAACTGGCTCCAACACCTCGGAGATGTAGCACTGGCAGTTTAAAGTACCGGAGGTGTGTGAGAATGGTATTCAATACCATCCCATACCATTATACAGGGTGTAGGATCAATGTGGCAGTGCATAACGTAGCTGTTCAGCATCCTCTCTCCCCAGTGTCTCTTGACTTGAATGGGACTATCGTGGTATTACAGACAGAAGCGTGACTCATCAGTGAAGACAATTTCATTCAATTCTGCCTTCCACATCCTACTTTCATTGCACCATTGGTGGTGGAGACGTCTGTGGTTCTGCGTCAAAGGTAGACGAAGCAATGGTAGTCTTGCGAACAGACCACTCTGCTGAACACGTCGGTCCGTTGTACCTTCCAGCATCCAACGATCACATATCCGCCTTATAGTTGTTTGGTTTCATCCAATATGACTACCGATTTCCTTGAAAGATAATCCACAATCGTGGTAGGCCACTATCCTTCCTCTATTGAACTCAGATAATTAAGGAAAAAATGATCGCTGTTGTCTACGAGGCATAATTAATCGTTTGAAAACCACAAGAAAAGCTCAATTTCCGAACTTGAAATCATTGAAATTTCCAAGCCTTAAATAGAGCTTTGAAGTGGCGCCAGTTGTGCGCGTGATGTGCGTCTGCCCTGAAATTCCTATCATTTACATATCTCACCTCCACTAATGCATGTGGTAACTTTCTTGTTATTTACATGCTTCCTTCAAAGTGTTTCATTTACGGTGGCCATCAGAGTATTAGCTAGGAAATTGTTTATTAAAATTTGCGTTAGGTATTTTATTTTTCCTACCCTCTAATAATATAGCTTGCAATCACTATAGATGAAAGAAAGTGTTAAAAAAAATTGAAATTAAATTTAACCTCTATTGTATTAACACTGGTTTAAAATTTTCATTTATATTAATTCATTTATTCATACATAGCAAAATGCTGTAGAAACAACCACTTTACTTTAGAATACTAGGCCACGGTGGCTTCTTGGTTAGGGCATCGTTCTCATATAGTAGTCGTAAGGTAGTAAGTTCGAATCCTGGCTTAACTGAAGATCCGTCGTGTTCACTAATGGCGATTGGAGCACGTAAGATATGACCTGCACAATGAGTTCTATCTATGATCCCATTCTAAATTAATACTTCTTAGGGTGTTAGTTGTCAGGCATTGGGTCTTCTCTGGCTTCCTATCTCTAAATTATAAGATACAATTGGAGTTGAAATCTGTGAGCCAAAGTCGTGCTTTCACCTTTGTGATTAGGTTGCTCTGTTCAAAAGTAGAAGACGCTCTTTCTGTCTTCTTCGGCCTAGTCCCAGACGGGCGGGCTTGGCTTTACCCCAAATGCCATTAGTAACAACAACATTAGAATAATACATTATAAAGTTAAATAGCTGGCGTAAAAATCAAAATAAAATTAAATTATATTTTTTGTCTTTTTTTAGAAGACCCTTTTTTATATTGTACGTTTGATTATTATTGAGAAAGTAAAATTAAAAAATATATCTTAGTTCTTTCTAGTTTCTTATAGTTAGCAAAAAAGTTGATGACAGTTGAAGACTTAAAGAATATTTCAACTATCATCAAATGAATTTTGTTTTAAAATTTAAAAAATTACGTCCCTCTGTTTATTTATTAAGATGTGATCATTATTAATAAATTCACAGAGGGTTATGAGCTAAAGTATTTTTGCTGAATTATTTCAACCATTTACTTTGATTATTTGCATACCAAATAAATTTAAATAAAATTGTAGAAGTTATTACAAAAACTTTTAAATGATTTACATAAGACTTACAAAATTACGCATAAGGAATATGTAAAAGATTGAAATAAGTTTTTACTCGATGTATTTTTATACACAATTTATATAAATAAATTAAATTGTAACATTACCACATTCTTTTTCATCATCTTGTTTAGGACAATCATAAATTCCGTCGCATTTCCAGTTTACAGGTATGCATTTGCGATACCTATAATCATGAAGATTGCAATTCGCATAATTAGGGAAATTAATACAATTTCCACTAATACCTACAAAAAATTTCATATAATTACTTTAATATTTTATTTAGATATAAATTATTAAATTTTCAAAACATATATTTCTATTAACATAAATAACGGTATTCATATTGATATTACACATAAATAACGGTATTCATATTGATGATAGTGATTTCATTATATTTACAATAATATAAATAAAATGTATCTTTTGCATAACAAAGTAAAATCTCGGGAAATCCTCTAAAATTATATTCTGATCAAATTCTTCCTCATTCTCTGCTGCAATTTACATCAATCAAAAAAACAGTCACATCAAACTTTAAAAAATGTTTTCTAAAATTATATAAAAATTTACCACTTTTTCAATACAAAACATTGCATATTATTACAAATAATAATATACAATAATAAATAACATACAACTTGATAAATATTACAAGTTGAGTAATGTCAAACATTACCATTATTTCATACATGATATTAATTTTTTATTGCATATTATATAAATGTATTTTAAAAAAAAATATACACACATTTTTTATATAATTTATATATGTGCACATTACAAGATAGGTAAGCGATGTAAATTATGATTAAAGTAAATTAAATATAAATAAAATGTAATTAAATTTTTAAAATATAATATATGAGTATAAGTAAATTAAAAATATATTAAAAATATATAGGGTTAAAAGCAAATATTGTTTAATTAAATACATTTCAAATTATCCAGTACAATTAAAAAGGAATTGATTTACTATATTGTGGACATTCATATGTTTAAGTCGAGTAAAATTATAATATTTAACTTGAAATTTTATACATTGTACAAGGCTTTTAAGTTAAGAAATAATGAACAGAGGGATAATTTACGCTCAACATATTAAATAATGTACAATAATAACCTAAATCTACATAAAAACAAAGACAATTCATACTATAAAATAAAATATTTGTAGCTAGATTCATTCAACTTATATCTGCATACATTATCATGCTAATGTCTTTGAAGCTAAATCAATTACAACCTAAATAAAATTAATGGCTTGTATGTACGTAGTTAAATTGTCAGGGATTTTGGACATAAAATTAATACTAACATTTCATGCCTAATTTTGATGCATATTAACAATATTTTAAAAATCTCATGAAAATTAAACTCATTAAAAATATAAGAAAGTAATATAAATATTTAGCAATATATTTTAACTTAAATTATTAATCTATTAATCAGGAAATTTCGATAAAAAGTAAATAAAACTCTCAAAAAATAGAATATATCGAAATAGTAATAATTTTCAAACATGAAAATAATTTCCTATTCAATTATCATGTCAATAGTAGATACAT
The DNA here is from genome assembly GCA_026290005.1 of Latrodectus geometricus. Classification (NCBI taxonomy): domain Eukaryota; kingdom Metazoa; phylum Arthropoda; class Arachnida; order Araneae; family Theridiidae; genus Latrodectus; species Latrodectus geometricus. The sequence continues at coordinate 30,462 of JAPDSC010050484.1, read as the reverse complement.
ATAGTTAATACAAAATATTTATTAAATAATTAAAAACCTTAAGAAAACTCCAATAAATAGTTATTATATGCAATAAACATCCAAATATATACTAAATGCTCTATGTGACAATAGCCTGATATTGATGTCAATGCTAGATTGAAACTCTAAAAATTTGATTTGGTAGACAAATACTTTTTAAACATGTGTTTTTAATAATTTTCTATTTATTTTTTGGCTGAGATTTTTGTGCGGTCACCCTTGGCGCGATTTTTCCACATTTAGTGATAAATAACATTTTTTGACAACCCAACAAATTCCGACCAATCAGATTCAACCCCAGATGAGGGATTCCGATTAATCAGGCAATATTTTTATATTATTAGTAGTAAAGTTTATTATTATTAGTATAGTTTTATGTTATTATAGTTTATTTTTAGACCTCACTTATGCCAAACGGCGAGATTTTTGGCGACTTTTCGAAAAAGTTGCCAAGGGTGACTGTACAGTAAATTTTTACCTTATTTTAACTGAAACTTCAAAAATTTTCATAACTTGTGTTCGTTTTAGGCTAAAAACAAATTACGAATTACATCTGATAGATTTGAATTTTAGAAAAATTCAAGAATTAAAATTTAAATTTATTGATAAATATAGTCAAATTCTTAATTCCAGCAACAATACCTATATCTATACAACTTACCAAAACAAGAAAATAGTAGAGGATGGGCCTATTTACAGGTATATATGCAGTATCTCTATACAATACTATAAATTTTAACTTGATCTCAATGAATTAAGATTAAGGATGCAAAAAATTGCAAAATTCTATTTTGCAGATGTAAATTTAATTTGTCAATACTTAGGAATCTATTTCTAAAAAAATGAATCCACTAAAAATGAGAAGAATGAAATATATTAAGTTTACTTTGATTTTAGTAGAAGATTTTACTTCGCACATAAAAATTTATAATTAGCTTCGCATCTAGCGGAGTAGTTACTTGATAATATTCCAAGATCAATTCTCTGTAATACTCTGTATAAAAAAGTATTGCTAGCAGTATTACGTGAAGTATTCTGATTTATAATGTATTTCAGAGTAGTTATAATATATATTATATAATGTCAATATGTGTCACAACATAGTGTATAAAAGAATATTCACATCACTGTGTCATTACATAGTATTTAGTAAATATATTGACAAAATCATGAATATTCTTTGTCAACTTTAATTAAGTTTTTTTATAGAAATAGTGAAAAACGTTCATTATTTTACATTTATATTTAATGAAACATTTACGATTTTTCGAAGTTAATTCATTTTGATAATTTTAATTGTTTTTTCAAATATGCTTTTAAATAATTTGGTTGTGACATGGCACTGAATGTAATTATAACATCCTATAAATTATAAAAAAAATAATTTCTGAAATGGATATATTTCGCTTTCATAATAAAATTGTTCTAAGTACTTCTCATCCTGGGGCTTGAGTGGCTACCAGGCACGTCGGCAGGTGGTGGATAGTCAAACGTCCTGTACTGGGATGGCTTCGAATAAATAATAAGAAGCCACGAACCAACTCCCGTAACCCTGGTCTTATGCGACCTGTGCTTAGGGTGTTGGCGCAGCTTGTCCTTTTTGGACCTTGCCCCACAAAACCCAACCAAACCAAACTGTGCTTAGGGGGAGTGGCAGTGTCTTAACGGAGCCTTTAGTTGCCTGACGAACCTCTAGAATATTTTGCCTTGCCCAGCATCTCAGGAAATAATGGGTTGACTTTTACTTTCCTGAGTTTTTTACTCTTGGGTGTTCTAGTAGAGAAAAAGGTTGTTCTTTTTGACTCTGAGGTCGAAGCAACTAATGTTACTGCTTTTTCAGGGGCAACTCTTGAAGTAGACCTGTCTTCGGTAGACAAGGAAATCCAGGGGCATATAATCAAGGGAGCAGAAATGGATCCCACCAACCAGGAGATAGAAATGACCTGCAATCAGCTTTCTACATCTAGAGAGAATCAGGAAGCTATTAGTAGCATGACTGCCTCTCTAGATAAAATATATATAAAAAAGAACAGGCTTTCTGGTGCTCAAAAAAGAATGTTGTTAAAGAAAGGAAGATCGCTGATGGTACTTGGGTTGAAACACCCAAGGGCAGAGGCGAAAAAAGACAAAATACCAAGATGGAGTAGAACACAGCGTCGAAGATTGCTAAGATGGCCAGGCCTGAAGGTGAAAGCTACAGGAGGGCTCTCACGGCAGTCAAGATGGTTGTGATTCCTGAAGGACATCCGGGCAAAACTCTATCTGAAGAAAAGACTGTAGACCAGGAACTTCTCATTACGGAGAAAATAGGAAGGAATGATGAGGTCATTGACCCCACCTTCCTATCTTGCAACCTGGAGTCCGGGGCTCTTATTATCATTTGTGCAGATCTGGGAAGCTCTAAGTGGTTGGAACAGACTGTCAATGATTTAAACCCCTGACAGGAGCTAAATCTTTTGGTGGGTGAGGAAAGGAAACATGTCTGAACCACCTAAATCATTACTAAACTCCCAAAAGTTTGCATTAAACTAGATCCTAAGGTGATCTTGAAGAAATTTGAGGCACAAAATGGTAGGCTGACTTCAAAAGAGTGGAATCAAAAGAGTGGACAGACCATTGTCCTTAGTGTGCCTGAGCTGAACGCGGATACGCTTGATAGAAGAAGTTATAAATTTTATTTTGGACTTCACCAAGTGCAAGTTATAGTCCTCGACAAAGTACACAAAGGTGATGACGGTGAAGATTCTTCAGGCCAACCTTCATCACAGTAGAAGTGGTACTTTTAACCTCTGCATAAAATTTCTTGCAGAGGTCTTTCACTTGTCATTGATTCAGGACCGTGGTTTGTCAGGGTAGAGTCAATGGCCTTAAAGGTACTAAAGTTGATTTAACAGCTGTGAAGATTAGACTCGACATAAGAGGTAGCATCCAAGAAGTTGTAGTCGCCTCTGTCTACTAATAGAAATCTCCACCTGATGAAACCATCAAAACAACCATTTCGATATAATATCTAATATGGGCATTGAACGTAGATTCAAGGATCCCAGACGGACCAACTGGAAAAAGCTTCAGGAAGAACTAATGGGACTGACTCAGCAGGAATCAAGACTTATTAGAGATAATTACGATCTAAAAATTACAGCAGAACGTCTTCAAGTGAATATTCTTAATTCCTTTTACAACAACTGCCCTGTTCACAAGAGGAGAGCTAAGCCCAAATGTGTTTGGTGGAATGACTCTCTGGCGGCTGAAAAGGCAAAGGTTAGAAAGCTCTTTAATAGAGCAAAAAAGCATGAAGAACGGTATAATTACAGAAGGACCCTCACCAATTACAACAAGAATGTTAGGAGGTGCAAAACTAACTCCTGGAGGAAGTTCTGTGAAGAGGTAAATTCTATCTCTCAGGGGGGGCTAGACTCCAGAGTACCCTTACAGTGAATGAACCAATCCTGGTTGGCATCTTAAAGGATAAGGATGATAGTTTTGCCATTATTGGGAAAGCGGTTATGAAAATTATGATCAAAACTGTATCTTTCCAGAAGCAAGGGATATTGATGGCAATGATGGTCAGCACCATATTGGCTCTTTAATTAGAGTCGATAGGGGTCTTTGAGCCTATACCAAAAATATCCTCAATTATAATAACGTTAGAAGGGCTATTTCCAGGCAAATACTCGGAGGTGGCTTTAAATCAGCTTGTGTCCAAGATTGAAGACTCTCTGTATAGGAAGGAAATAGCTTTGGCTGCTTTCCTGGACATTCAGGGAGCTTTTTATCATACCTCACATCTATCTATAATTAATGCTCTATGAGCTACAGGGATTAACGACATTTTGGTTAAATGGATTAAGACCCTACTTATGGATAAAATTATTCAACTGAACATCTTTGATGAATCACTTGAGAAAAAGACTACAAGAGGCTGCCCACAAGAGGTGTGGTGTGTTTTATCAGCATTACTTTGGAACCTAGTAACTTATGTAAGTAAGTGGTGTTTAGAACGGAATTTGATGGTTAGTTATCAGAAGACCAATCTTGTACCTTTTATACGCAAACAAATGGGTGGGTTTTACCATCCCTAAGCTCTTTGGTATATCTATCAATGTTGCAATTGAGGTGAAGTATTTAGGCTTATTTCTTGACCAAAAACTCACCTAGAATAAGCATATTGATTTCAACATCAACCAAGCTAAGAAATGTATTATGATATCTAGAAGAATGCTTGATAAAAACTGGTAACTTCAACAGAAACTGATGTTTTGTATGTACACGGATGTTATTAAACCTATCATTACGTATGTATCCATTGTCTGGTGGTGCAAGGTGGAACAGAAAACTGTGAAGGACTACCTAGAAAGTCTGCAAAGACTGGCCTGCCAGTGTATCACAGGAGCTGTTTCCTCTGCGCCCACCAGAACTTTGGAGATCATTTTAGATCTGACTCCTTTGGACATCTTCATATGCAGCACTACTAGAATGACTGCATAAGGAATGACGCAACAAAAGCAATGGTATGATAACCCTTTGTCTAAAGTTCATACCAGTATTATTAAGAAAATAAAGGACTCTATTCTTATGATGCCTTCTGACACCATGGAGAAAACCTACGTATTTGACGGACCTTTTGAGGTTGCTTTTCCAACCAGGGATGAATGTTCTGAGAACATGATAAATCTGGATACCAATGACCTCGTCTGGTTTACGGATGGTTCTCGGAAAGATAATTTCTCTGGACTCAGGGTGCATGGTGTATCGCTTAGGGTTAACCTCTTTAGGGCCCTTGAAAGGTATGACTCTGTATTCCAAGCTGAATTTCTTTCTATTATTGACTGCCTTTTGTTAAATATTGGAAAATACTATCATGATAAGCGGATTTTGATCTTTAGTGACAGTCAAGCTGCATTAAAGGTTATTAATTCATTCCAAGTTAGACCTAGGATTGTCCTGGGATGTAGGAACCTTCTCGGGGAACTGGCAACCAATAATAAGGTTTCTCTTTTTTGGGTGCCAGGACACATGAGAATTGAGGGTAATAAAAAGGCGGATGAACTGGCAAATCAGGATTCATCTTCTAACAAAATTGGAGAGGAACCTTTTTGTGATATCAATTTGAAGACAATTAAAGGCATTTTTGCCAAATGGGAAAAGAAGGAGATGAATAAAACTTGGTTTAAGTCTTCTAGTCAAAAACATCATAAAAGTAGGATCACTTGATCATCTGCTAATGTAGCCTCTAAAATTCTTAGCTGTTCTATTATTTCAGGAAGCACCTCCATACTATGGGATTTGATCAAGACCTTAAATGCAAAAAATGTCATAAGGACGATGAATCGGCGCATCACATCATTTTTGACTGTGATGCCCTAGCCTCTATTCGGTTTAATACTTTAGGAATTAACAATGCTAAAGAACCTGCACCTTAGTTCCATAAAGGGTCTGTCGGACTTTATTAAAAAAGTGGGCGACTCAATTCATTGGAATTGGGTTAAATTGTGCTTTGGCTTTGGCACAAAATGCCACAGAGCAGAAGGGCCCAGTTGCACTTAAACCCAACTAGAAGAAAAAGAAGAAGTACTTCTCATAACTTTTTAAACATTTTGCATATTTAAAAAAATATATATGACAAAGCAAAAATGTAAAACATATTTTCATTTATTTCATTATTTAAGAATAAAAAGTTTTAGAGCGAAATTTAATTAAAAATATTGGTTAACTTTCTTAAGAAACGAAGCATTATAAATCAATAAAAATAAAATTTCTACAATTGTTTTTTGCATTTGGAAACACAACTTTTTTAAATACAAATTTTGATAGAAAAAATTTTGTACCTTAAAAATGAACATCATTGAAAATTACAGTCTATTATTTGTATGAAAATTTATCTCTCTTCAACAGATGTTTACTAATTTAATTTTCGCATTCAGATTCATAAATGCAATATAAAGTTTAACTAATTCAATATGCTCGTGTTTACAAATTCTTTAAAATAAATTCAAACTGTACTTACTACAATATTTTTCATCCGAATTATCACCGCAATCATCGTTTCCATTACAATATTTGTTTCTGTCGATGCAAATGTCATTGTGGCAGTTAAATTGGTTTTTTTGGCAAATACCATTCATAAACAAATTTTCTCTAATTTTGTCTGAAAAATTAAGATCAAACTTATTTGATGCTTAGTAAGAAATATGAATTCATAAAATAGCCTTATAATCCTCTAAAATAAATATATAAGGATATTTAAATTCACTCAGTGATAAAAAAGTAATCCAATGTAAATAAAAAAAAAGAATTAGGCTGTGTTATTAAATAAATAAATTTTCGTTATTATAATATTTTAAATATTTTGAAATAGTCTTACATATTTGTTTAAGCACATACAGCCGGTATCATTCAAAAAATCAAAAATAAAAAATTCTTTTGAATTTTATAAAAAAAATAAATAATTAGAAAACTTTTAACTTCGTTTTAATCCTCGTGTACAAAAAATAATATTTAAGAAAAATGATAAATAAACAAACAATTAACATCGCTTACTACTGAATTAATTCTTGAGATTTCAAAAAATATCGTAAAGGTTACAGATTATTTTTACTCTTTCTTTTTCATCGATAAAAACTTAAATCTTTCATTCGTTTATAAGAGACATCAACAATTTAAATTATTAATTAATTTGAAAAAATTTAATTTATCTGAAACATGAATTTCACCAAAATATAAATTCTAGTACTGATATAATATACAAAGATGGCAATAATTTGGTGAATTGAAGCTTAATCCTCGTTGTATAAGATTGAATGTTTAATACAGAAGTAAAAACTTATGATCACTACATTTACTAACAGTGATCAGAGCATATAAAACAAGATCGTGATCACAATAATTTTACGTAAATTACGCTATATATATATATATATATGTATGTATGTATATATATATATATTATTACAAGGTGAGTTTTACATAATTAAAAATGATCAAATTTCAAAGAACATTTGCAAATAAATCAATAGCTGTATTGATTAATTAATAACCACCAAATGTTTTCGTTTAAACTGAAAGCTGCTTTAAGTGCCTTGTTTATGCATTAAGGATCCAATATTAACAAAAATTAAGCAAATATTTTCATAGGATTTATAATCTGGTGCAAATGTCTTAGTGATTATATAAATTAGATTTAAATATTTAATAAATATTCTTACCTGAATCAGTATCATATGCGTTAATTGTTGATAAACTTGTAAAAATAATAAAAAATATCAGAGGAATCGACAACATGAATTTGACTTTATGCATTTTTATATCTTTCTTGCTAAGTTTATCCGATGCAGAATGCTGCAGTTGCTAACATTTCTCTTCTTATCTCATAAAATGTTTATAATTTTCTATCAAGGAATCATTACAAACGCAAAAAAAATCATAATCTTTAAAATTTAAGCATCTTTCATTATAACATTTTTTACTGATAGAGAAAAGATCATATTTCCTCAACAACTTTTCGGATAAGAACTTTTCGTCAAGAACTTTTGGGATTTCATGGTTCTAGATTTTCTGATTTCAATAAAGTAAACATATAAGTAAACAAATTAAACATATAAGTAACAAAATATAATAGTTGACATATTCAACCATTATTTTTGAATATTATAATATTGCATTATACAATGTATTTAAAGATTTATTTAAAAAAATATAAAGCATTTTTATTATATTTTTTATTATCACTCTTCATTAAATTACAAATCTAAAGTTCAAATCAAAGAAAAAATTACAATAACTAGAATTATTTTGCTATGATTACAGTTTTGCTCAGGATATATAGAGGACACCAGCTTAGTGGGACACTCGATTTTTCTTGAGATTGAATCCCTGATTAAAACAGCAGAAACTGATTTCTTTATCATAAGTGACAATTTGAATACTAACTGTAAAAAACTGTATAAGATAATCCTCCATCTCTTTCAACCAAGAAACACATGAATGTTAGCTATTTTTTTATATCTCATTCATTTTTTAATATTTTATTTTAAAATGAAAATAATTTACGAATAGTGTGTGTGTGTGCCCCCATGATAATTCTTTCTAATTTCTAAATCCTAAATGAGAAGAATTTAAAAAAAAAGGATTTATTTCAAATTCATCAGTTTTTTAAGTGACATACAAAGGTATTTGTAAGTATTTATGATTTTTCAAATATATTCGAAGAATATTTTCATAAGCATCTCTTGAAATGAGTTTGAACTTCAAAACTGATTAATGTAATATAATAATACTCAAAATCACTTTAAAATATATGAATTATATAATTCCCAATTGTTTAGTGCTCAAAAAAATAAAAGCTACAAAATACAATCAAAGTATTAAATAAATATGCCAAAAAAAACATTCAAGTTGATTCGGAAGAAATGCATAATAGAAAGTAAAAGATCCTACTTTGTTTATATTTGATCAATTATAAAAGTATCATAGAGATATTTATGCTTCTAGAAAGGTAAATGGTGTTAAGCCGCTAGCTTCGAAAATATATATAAAAATTGACACAAAAATCTACACTTGATTTCTGCAGTAGATGAGGAAATAAAAGCTTTGATGGAAACCATTTGATTGATTGAATTTTCATGTACTGAATTTTTACTCCATTTATGCATTGCATCAAGTAAAATTGTGTCGCCTCTTGATGAAATAGAAAATATTTGTTTTCGTGTTCTATAAATAAATAAAAATATTTTCATTTCGCAAAATTAATTTCAAATTTCTTAAAACATAGTTAATAAACTTTTCTCAAAGTAAAAATCAAACTATGACTGCTAACTTGAGTAATGTATTTCTAAATGCAACTTTTGCTCTCATTTTAACTTCTTTCTATTGAGTGAAACTTATACAAAGTCATGCATAATTCTGGGTAATATGAATTTTTATGTGAATTATAAGAATTTAAAATTATCATAGACTTTTAATTTTTTTGTCTAATTCAAGGGAAAGTAAGTTTATACTAATTTCAAATATAGATTAATCTTAAATAGATTGATGACATTAATTGAAAGAAAAATATTAACAATAAGGCTTTCTTTTTTCTTTTTTTTTTACTTGTAAGAAGTAAATTACTTGCAAAAATTTTATGAGTAATAAATGATATAGTATCATGAACAAGATCGGACATAGATTGCATCAATGTTAAAAGAAATTATTCATCAGTTTATTCCCATGAATCAACCATTGCAAACCTCTTCTCTCCACTACTTTTTACTACAACATTCAGACATTAAGAACGTCTCTGATGAAAAAGCAGAACATATATTCCATGCAGTGGAACAATGTTTAAAAAAAAAGAAGAATTTAATCCACAATGAAATTTTCACACTCGTACTGTTATGGATAAAAATATATGAAGCAAACATTTATAATAAAAATATATGAAACGAAAAGATAACACAATAATTGTTTGACGCCACAACAGGATTTTCTTTTGAAGAATTTATTGATAATCGATGACATTCATTTTAGTCAAAAAGTGATTACTGAGTGTAATTGTTACGGGAAAATAAATCATAAATTTACAGCTAATTTCAACTATTTCACCATTTTGAAAATGCATTGAGTTTATAGATTCATTTCATGCCAAGAAGAAATATTTCTTAAGTTTTTTCAAATGATTTGAATTTATTGAAGATTTTTTACCAGAATTAATGACATTCCAAGTAATTGTTAGCAAATTCTAAATGATTTATTATTCTCACATCTTTACATACTGCTTTCGGTAAAACTGACAAATAAAGCAGTTGTAAGCCATTTGAATTCATATCACTCGTTACCTTTCATGTAGGACATTTTATATGAAATCGATTGTATGTGAAGAAAACATGGGACCAAAGAGATTTTTCTTTGCTTAATCATGTATCAATCCTCACAGATGATAAGATATGGATCACCACATTAAACATAAATTGTTTTGTAGAACTTAAACCATACAGATATCGAATTTAGGGCCTTCCATTCCAAAAAGCAAAGTCTATCAGCGGAATTGTGCACTTGAAAACTGTTGTCTCTGCTTTGCTCATCAGGCTTTTCATTTTTAAGAGAAGATAAAATTTCATATCTTACAGACAAATCAAATTTTAAATAATTTACGACTGTTAATAAAATTAACATGCATAATCTAAGACAAATATATATATATATATATATATATATATATATATATATATGGCGTATAAAATTCATTTGAAAATGGGTCTGAAAAAGGTTGTGTGTGCGTTGCGTCATACGTCAATACTCAGTTTTTAATTATTTTTATTTTTAAAAATTTCCTGTATTTGGAGATTCCTGTTTTTCATTTCCTTGCAGAGTGCAAGAATACTACTGCAATAGAGAGTTCTGGGAATGGGCATGCACTGTTACCGACGAACACATCTTTCTTCATTTAAACTTTCCAAGTTTTGTGTTCGAAATATAGAAAACGAAAAGAATAAGTTTGTAAAATCTTTTCACTGCAGTTCTTTGTTAGAATTTTGGTTGAATTTTACTTTATCGTGGAACATTTTGTAGAATATCAAAGCCAATTCAGGGTCAATGAGTAAGTAACCGCTCAAAGTTGCCTAACTTATGCAGCCGAAAGCCTTTACACTATCTTGGAACAACCTTTGGATCCTGTGAGAAAGACAGCTCATTGAGTTTTTTTGGATATTTTTATTATTAGATCTCAATTTTAAAAAGATAATTGCTAATAGAATTTATACCTGCTGCTTAACTGTTAACTGTTGAATTACAAAATTCCTTTACTCGTATAATTCCTTTCAGCGAAGTGATTCTTAAAATTTTATTATAAATTCTAAATTTGTTGCGTTGGTGAATAACCAATCCATTTTAATTTTATTTTATTTTCCTAAAATAAAAATCTAGATCAATTTCGAATTATGACTAGAAACCAATCATGTCGAAATATCCCATCAAATATTTCAACAAATGGAACAATCCTTGAATGTTTATGTATCTGACGGCCTTTAATTTGTTGTGAAGACTCCAAAACATTTTTAGAAGGTTATTTTACAGTCTGTTGGAAATATGATCTCGTTGCAGTTTCACTTATATTTCGTCTAACTTATATAAAGTCATGCATACATAGTTACAGTTTTGCACAAATAAATATTATAGTTGCATTAATTGTAAAAATCTTACAATGAACAATGTACTAGCAGAAATGTAACTATGTACATAATTACATTTCTGCACAAAAAAATATCCTGTTTCACTACTGAAAATAACCTTCCATTTGTCCTATGATCGGTATTTTTACCAATGCTAAGCATTTTTTCATCATTTTATGATTTAAAAACTGTATTTTCCTATCTCCTTTTGCCAATGGCAACTTCCACACATAAGTCTTTTTTGTACATATAAAGTATTCATTTCAACACTATAGTGCAATAAATATCTTCAAAAATTTGGACTTGTCTTTTTTGAATATATTTTACTATTTCTTATTTGATACAATTTTGTAGTAGTTTTCCGTTTACCTTCACACTTTTCTTTTATTTTTAGAAACGAATATTTGGAACGTTGAAATGTTCATTAAATTCTTTAAACATTTAAATTCTTGAAACATGATTTGTCCTCATTAAATTGCTGCAGACCTCTCAGTCACAGTGTGTAATTTTAAAAACAATTATTTTAGAAAGATTCCAAGAAGTAATATTTGTATTTGAGCAAGCAAAAGTTAAGTGTTACTAGGAAGTCATTGTTAAAATTACCAATTGCTACTTTGAAAGGTTTACAGCGGAACTACTAATACCTTAAACCAGCCATAAGAATAAATTATAGTCAAGATTGATTCGTCATACTAAGCAGATGTAACCTGTTTGAGGCTGTTCGAAGTAAAATTGGTTAGCACATATTAACTTAGACGCATATTTATTATATAAAGTTATATAGACTAATTATAATGATGACTACAAAGAAGAAAATAAACAATAAAATGCATTTTTTATCCACAATTTCAAGGATATGAGGATATTAAAGGAAATTATTTAATAAATTAATATTTAAAATGATAAGGTCGAAATATAATTTCAAAATTAAAACTTTCACAATTATTTAAATTAAAGTTAATGATTCTTAAAAAAAGAAAATTACTAATTATTTAATTATTAAATTATGAAAATATTATTTAAATTAAGGAACATTGTATTCAAATACATTTTTCTTTTCCAATTCCTCTAGTATTATTGCATAATCTCTCTATCTCATTCAAATTTTCGATTTTAAATATTATCTTTTTATTAATCCACTCAAGTACAAATACTTATTTTTAAACTTTAGTGGATGCTACTTGATGTTAATAGAGTTTTTTTCAATATTAATTAATTAATTAAATTTAATTAACTAAGTTTTATGTAGAAGAAAAATACACTATTGAGAAGTGGTGCCATCTATTGACATTAACAATTACTATCACTATTTTTACATTTCTTACATTAGTTGTTTTTATTTTTATTATCTTATAAATTAGTTTACAGTTTCCTTTGAAAATTAAACTTTGTGATTTTGAAATACATTAGTGATACAGATGGAAAGTGTGTATGTGGGAGGGAGAAATTTTTTTCTAATTTAGAAAAAGATGAATGGAAATTATTTATAAAGAACTTTTTTTTGCCATATAGTGAAAAGGAAAGTCTGTCCTGCAGTGGCAAAATTGGTAGAGAGTTGACGTACACTCTTCATGTTTCCGAATCAAATCTCTTTGAAGCATAAATATAATCAAAGCATTAAACTAAACAAATAAAATATATTAGTGATATCGACCTTTGCTTCACAAACGGATAGTGTGAAGCTTATAAAAATAACTAAAAAATTTTATTTTTGAGCTTAATAGCAATTGACTTCAAGAAAATGTTATCATATATTACTTATTCAGTGGCAATTAATTAATTTTTCATAATGAGTAAAATATATGTTTTCATAACTCTTTACGAAAAAATTTAAACATAATAGTTAATTTTTTATAAAGCTTTTAAAATAAAAATTCTATTTCATAATGTAACGTTTTAAACACTATTATACGTTGTGAAATATTACTTATCATATTGTTAGTATTTTTTTATATCTGTATGTAAGCATTATGTAATCAAAATAATGAATATGTCCTTCAATGTATATCAAAAATGATGACAGACGCTTTTTTTTTTTAATATTTTGAGCATTTTACAACATTTGATAATTAAATTTACATGTGATAAGAACCTAAGATACAAGATGAAAAAAAAATTATTTTTTCAATGAGTTAAGCGTTTCTAAACTATACCTTTTTCGTATTTACCATTTATTTACGCTTTTAATTTTTCATAAATTTTCTTGTTTATGTAAAAGGAAATTTCTAAAAAAATATCTGGTAGTATAGGATTTGGCAAGAAAAAGTAATGCTAATCACTAAAAAATTGAATTGTTAGTTTTTCTTAAGACAATGCTTAAATTTTGTCTGAATCTGTTTCAGTTTTTTATATGCTTTTTATATTACGCAATATGTAAAACCAATTTAGAATTAACTGAGATTTCAGAATTCCGATGATTATATTTTTTAGAGTATTATATAGGAGATTTTCACATTCAAACACGAAAATGGGAGCTTACATTAATTCTTGTGATTGTTTTGTATATCTTTATAATCTAATAAAAAATTATCCGTAATGTAATTTGTTTGAAAACTTCCTTTTTTGTTGATTTTCAGATATATTAGCTTTTTTCGTATGTTATTTTTTATGCATGAATTATATAATGTTATTTTTTATGTATGAATTATATAATATGTTATTTTTATGTATGAATTATATAATATGTTATTTTTTTAAGTATGAAATATATTATTAGTTGACATTTTTTTTTGGGGGGGGGTTAATGAAAAACTCTACTATGTATCCTTTATTTCATTATTTGCTTGATAAAAAAAAAAATTGTCCGTTAACTTTCTCCTTTAAAAAAATTGGTTATTCAAAAAAGCTAAATTGATTTTCCTTTTACACATCAATATTTTTTTTAAATATTTATAATATTTTTTTTAAATTTTAAAATAATATCATAGATATCTCATGTAAAAGAGCTAATTATTTTTCTATATTTTACTACACAGAACACAAAAAATATAATACATTTATATAAAGATTTAACATTAAGACTAAGTTTTTTACTTATTTTTATTTTTACAAAGTTAAAAGTTATAAACTCAGCATTTGCAGATCATTTATATTTACACAGAAAACTCTTTTATTACTGAATGTGAGATAATTAAGACGCAATTATTAATAAAAAATATATATTAACCATTATATCAATTAAGGAGTTTGTAAGGTATCGTAATCAGTGTAAATAAGGACATTGAAGTTTTCTTATGTTTGAATGATACTTAACAAGATCTGAGAAAACTTAATAAGACTGTTATGAAAGGCACATGCTTAAATTTTACTCATAAAATAAATATTTTTCCAAAAATTTATATTGATTATTTTAAAATTATGATAATTTTATGGTGAACTCAACATATAAGATTAATATATGAATTTTTAATGAAATAATAGCAGAACCTTTGTTGATTTTTATCTCCACTATAAAACAATGAGAATAAATCATCAAAATCTCTAGCAAAATATAAATTTCTCAAAATTTATTGCAAAATTTAGTTAAAAACACTGACACTTATTCAATAAATTTTGTTGAAAACTCCTATACTCATTCAATAATCCTATTCTTACGATATATTTTTTTCTTAATTTAAGAAATGTTGAGTTGCAATATGCATAGATAAAGCTTTATAATATAGTAGTTGAAACACTTAAAAAGGGAAGAAATGTACATAAACACATACTTGATTCATTGTTTTAATTACATATAAATTTGTGATACATATAAGAGCTTATATTTGACAATAAAACTGAAATTCAACAAGAAATCCTTAAGAGTAATTCTTGTACCAGAATACCAAATGATCATTATGCTTAGGATAAACATCAGCAACACCTGAAAAAACAAATTAAAGTATTATAATTTAAATAGCAGAAGCACACATACAGGTACATATAAATATAACAATAAAGTATAAAGTAATAAGTAATAATTCACAAGAATGAGACATGCCATATAGTTATTCTCTTTTAAAGTTTTTGCATTAAATTGTATATTCAAGACCTATATTAACAGATGTTTATAAAATCAGTAATGACTTATAATTTGGAATAAAATGCTGCTAAATTTGAATTTTTTCTGAAATGTTTTTCACTTGCATATGTAACAGGTGAACTTTGAATCAAAGAATAACCAAAAATATTTGATTCAACCTAGTATGAAAGCTAATTGACCAATCTCTTCATGTATACAATAATGACACTGCTTTTGCAAGATTAAAAATTCTTCTGTTTTATTTATTCTATAATATTCCTGCAAAAACGGAAGATATTCAAGAACCAAAATGAGTGGTTCAATTTTGAAAGTTCTACCAGGGTTCACCTAAAATTGATTTTAAATTCCCATTTTAATATTCTGTAGAAATATTTATGCTATCAAAATTTTTAAAATGTATAATTTACGGGGGAATGTGTGTGTGTGTGAACACAATAATTTTTTAGGCAATGCATTGAATCTTTATCATGAATCAAATATGAAGAATATATTTTTAAACTACTTGGGGATTTTTCATATATTTACTTAAGCAACGCGGCACTATTGCATCATTAAAATGGCAAATTATTTTCTGCTACATAATGTACCAATAAACAGTTCATATCATTGCATTATCTAAAAACTTTTATGTAAAGAAACACTTTACAATAAGTTAAAATACAGTTGCAACAACAAGAGATTATTTCCAATTAAGTGCAATACGAGCTTGAAATCTAAGATGTAATTAGAGTTAGCTGCTTAATAGAAATATAATGAAACACAGAATTCTGTAAATTTGTATGACTAGAAAGAAGAGCTAGCGTTATTTTAATTTTATAGTAATCTCTAAAAAAGGTAAAAACAAATTTGATATATATTCATTTACATTTAGTATAAATTCTTATTGTTTTGCATCGTAACCTATTTAATAAATCGTTACTACAATGATTTACCAAATTCTTAACAACCACATTGTAATAATTATGCACGTGCTTGTCAAAGAATTATAGTGCTTGACAGAAGCCATTTTTGCTTAACTTTTACTGTTATAAAATTAACACATTTACAATATATTTATATAATTAGTGTTTCCAGGTATTTACATTAATATTTTAAAACCTTTTGATGAGAATGCATTTTAGATGTTTTCACATTCGGTACCCTGCTACAGAAAAATATTCGATACTTAAGATTGGGATCGAATTATTTTTGGACACAATTCTTACACATTTCATTTACATTAAATATTATTTTTTAAATTTCGGCTCTAGGGTTTTAATGATATAAAATATTCTATTTCTAAGTTAAATTTTTCTGCTTTTTTAAACCAATATGAATTTCAGGTATTCAAGATATTAGACAATCATATTTTAAAATGCTGACAGTAAAATGTATTGCCGGATCATCCATTATTTACTTATACCAATGTATTTTGAACCTGATAAGGACATTTTCTACTGATAAGGAAATATGAAGACAATTTTTTTCTAATATAAAATTCAAATGCAATTTTAAAATAAAAGTAATATACACTTTTATCACATAATACTTAAATCCAAAAACGCTTCATTGTGTATAAGCTTTTATTTTGCTTTTTTTGGAAAGCTTGAATAATAAAATCTCTTAAAGTCAATAAAAAAAAATAAGCTGATATCAGTAATACACCAAAGATGCACCAACATTCTCACTATCATTTATTCGATAAGAATATCAAAGAAATGCCAATCAGAATGGGTTAAGTTGTATGAAAATGTAAGATCTCCACAGATTTGATTAATCTAGACTGACGTCTCTATTCTGATAAGATAATTTCTAAGAATTCAAAAACACTAACACTTTGTTTTGGAATCATGTTGAATTCTAGAAATTAGAAAGTTTGATTAGAGAAATGTTGCTTTCATAGTTGAATTCAACTCCTCTTTCAGTATTGGTATTACTGCTCATATCCGTGGGAGCAGAGATGTAATGGGAATTCAGTATTTGTTATTAAAATACCAACCTAAAATTTTTAGAATTATGTAAGTAGCCATTAGCAACCTATTAGGTATACAACAAGAAATTCAAATATTTTACAAACCTGTTAATATTTTTCTCCTTATAATATATCTAAATGAGTGTGATGTTATTTATTAGAACGGAAGCACACGAAATCGTACTATTTAAGTCTTACAACAATGTTTACAAGATTGAAACAAATTTTTACAAATCCTGAGTCAAATTTATTATAGATTATTTGTGACCTGCATAAAAGTCAACTTCAATCGGTATCGAAACAAATGATCGATTGTAACATTTATAGCAGAATCTACTGCAAAACTAAAAATCAGTCGCACAGCAAACTACCATGACTTTCAATACCAGATAATAGGTTTGCAAAAATCAACCATTAAAAACCGGAATTTATATTCTTTTTTCGGTACTGATCAATAAAATATTCTGAATTTATAATCACATTTTCATGTACGCAGACTTTATAAGCATGACAAGTTTCGAGTTCATTATTCAGTTTTTTTTTAATATGTGTTTTTATAACAAAATGTATTTTCGAATGTATCTAAATACTTATCCATAAATTGAAAAAGCAAATTAACTGTTGATGATGTAAGGTTTCAAAATTTAATCGTGAATTAAAGATTGTTTTATAGAAGAATGAAACAAAAATTGATGTTTATAACTATGCTCATTAAGCAATTCCGATATTAATTTTAATGTTGTGGTTGTTATTAATCATCTAACTATCTGACAAAGTCAGACAAGATTCAACAAATCGTTGATCCCTAGAAAATCAATTACAAGAAGGGGAGGAATGTTTAGGTCCTCTTTGGGTAGACCCCAGCAGTCCAGCATACGTTCGCCCTTGCAGTTAGAGCAGACAACAAAAAATTTTCTGCCCTCAAATAATAAAGGCTCGTGTATCCACTAGCCAACTTGGAAATTGCCATACGAGACTCTCTATAACAGCTGCGAACAAAAAGCAAGGATCCTTAGCCACCTATCATTGGTGAGAGGGAGGAATCCTTCACTCCTTTGAAAGATTATTTTTAACTTTAGATTGATGCTCAGAGTATGTAAGGGCAGAGAAGAATGGCGCAGAATGTCAACAGCCCTCTTTGTCTAAGTGATCCACTTGTTCATTGTCAAAATTGTCTACAAGGGATGGTATCCATTGTAAATGAACATCGTAGAGCTTTGTGACAAGTTGAAGCTTAAAAAGTGTGGAGTTGATTAGTTAATTTTCATGTAAAACTGGCAAGCCTTCTTCTTTGAAAAATTTTCACATTCCAAAAATATTACTTTCATTCTTTTTCTTTAATCTCCTTAAAAAGATACGTTTTTATTAATTGATTTAATCAATCATCATTTTACCAAAAGAGATATTTTAACTAGAATTTTTCCTCTAACTAGTAGGTTAGGAAAAGTCTCATTTTTTTATAAATATTATAAGCTATAAAAATATTTATAATGGTTGTAATTTTTTATATCTAGTTAGTTAATACAATGGCTAGAATTTTATTAAAAATAAATTTAATATTTAAAAACCTCCTATACTCTTACATTTAATAAATTATATTTATATTTTATTTGCATTTAGATTATCTGCGAATAATATTACTTGTTTTTATTTCCTTCAATTCTCCTGCTGATTTATCAGGAAAGAAATGCGGTATCCAAAATGTTCCCATTTCTGCATCATCTGTTATTCCAGACAGAGCAAATATGTAAGGCTTTCGGTTTCTCACGTTGTACTCAAACCTGAAGAAAAAGAATATTAAACATCTATTTTTATAAATTCAATTCAATCAGTCAGTTAGCAAGTTGAATACTAGTAATTAACAGTTGCAGAACCAAAAACTCATTTTCAAGCTAAGTTAATGTGATCTGAAAACTGTATTGTGTCTAATCACACAATTCCTGTTACAAACATCGTGATTAAAGTATGTTTTTCAGATTGGACATGGGACCATATGAAGGCAAACCGTAAGGATGATAGATTATACATACGCTCACCAAATTACACACATATATAGTTTTTTTCTGTATAGTTTAGATAAAGTAAGTTTAGAAACTCGTTAAGATTTTATTTAATTTCCTCAGTATAACTTTCTCAAAAAAATTTCATAGATAGTATAGAGTAACAACACCTTGATATCAGACATTGCTTAATGTGCAGTCTACATCCAAAAATTGCTGAAAGGGTTTTAAATAAAATAAATATTTTCCATAACTTATAATCAATGTGTTATTCAAAGTGCAAAAATTTTTCTACATACTATTATTCTTACATTGAAAATATTGGAAACTCGGAAAACTATGTACACATTCCAAAAGAACTTTATTAGCAAGGCTGAAGTTCAACATTCATTTCTTGTTTCTCAATATGTACTAAAATCAATCCCGGGAGATTCCATTTCAAAGATGATCCTATCTTTGCCCTCAGTCCTATTTATAGTATGATGAACTTATGGTGCTACCATATATATGTGTCCTAAATCCTATCTATGAATTACCTTCGATTTCTTGTTAATACAAATAGCAAAAAATAACACATATCTTATTATTCTACAATTGCTGCTATTCCATGAAGTTTACATCCCAATGAAAGCGAATTTAACCATTGCCCATTGTTTCTTTGATATCTGTTCGTTCTCAGATTAGACATTTGTAATCCTCAATTATTCTGCAAAGTATGTAAGTTTATTGTAGTTAATATAATTCTTAACAGGTTCTATAAAATAGCCTGGAAAATTAAAAAAGTAACCAGTTTGTTCTTTTAAGCATGTACTGTGGTAATCTATGCATAATAACGTATCAATCAACTAGCGATTCAGATTAGTTGCGATTCAAATACGAGTCTTAATTTATTTATAAATAAATAACCCCACTAAAGCTGACTAACAAATTATTCAAAAAGAGATTTATATAGTAGATGTTAAATTTACACTGGGTCTTACAGCTTAGCGTATAATTATGTTTGACTATCTAACCATTACACTTTTCTTTCATATGCATCAGAAGGCACTTATGAGAAACGATGTGGCTTTTCATAAATAAAATAAATTATTTTTTTATATATATCAGACTGATGTTTTTTCTTATATAAAGAATCACTGCCTTTCCATTAATGTGAAACATTAGCTGTGACCCGATAATTTACGCAGGCACATTTTATTATCAGAATTTTTCTTTTAAATTCGTGCAACAAACTCTTTATCCAGATTCTCCCTTTCTGGAAGGCAAACTTATTTATTTTTCTCAATGAATATGCATAGGATTTTATCAGAAATTGTGTGTGTGAATCACTTATCATGATGCATATCATATTGGAATTGAAATCCCAAATTTGATTGGTATAGCTAGCCTCAACAGAATACAATATTAAAATAAATAAGAACCAGAATAAATTACGAAAAAGCAAAACTACATTTTTCATGAATGAATTTATCCGAGTAATTTATAGGTATAAGAATAAATAATCACTTACTTGTAATTTTCATCCAAATCAGAGGCGTACTCCATGATACCATAGAAAGAAGTATTTACAGGCACACTGAGAGCAATATTTCTCTTGAATACTTTATCTTCTCCAATCCAAAGCGAATACTTCACATTCCATTTTTCTCCCACTTGATTTCTTAAATACAGAAGACCATCGATTTCTATAAAATACAATATAAGTATTTTCTTGTTAAAAAAATATTTTCAGAAGCAAAATATAATCAAATTCAGGTCTATTCATTAACTGAAATTGTTAGTTGTTTCTTCACTTACACGAATGATGTTGGCTAGTTAAATGATATTCTTGTATACAATCTATTGTAGTAATTTCATTATTTAACGATATATTGTCAATTTATCGCCCTAACACTAATTTTCTCTGTAATAGAAATATTTGTTTTAATTCCCATGAACGAATTATATAACAAATAAAATGCAAAATTTGGAATAGATCTATCAAATATTTAAATAATACGATAAAAATCCGACAGTCAAATAGGTCCGGAAACCTTAAATTATAACAAATGTGGTTTTAGACATCAAAATGTATGTATATGCATATCCAATAATAATTTACCAGAGTTCAGCCACATTTTGGTAGCCTTATAAGATATTTGTAAAAAAAATATTTATAGAATACTTTTTATAAGATTACTGTTTTTTCATTAAATTGTTGAAAGATTTTTTTCTAAAATACTGGAAATTAACTTTGATATAAATTCTGCTTCGTTACTTTTAATTTTATTATAGTAACACCATTGAAATAATATACAAACATACTTTTTAATTATATATTTTTATAAAAAAAGCATTACATTTACTAAAATATGTAAAGGAACTAATTTCACATTGGAATATTAATAAAAACATATCATGATGGCATTATTTTGGTATTAAAGACAACAAATATCGAAATATTTTCCCTAAAGCATTTTTCGTATTAGGATACCGATATAGTAGTACAAGAGTATTAATTTCTTTTAGTTTTTCTAAATATCAAGATATTTAATATGTATTTGGAACATTAATCGTTTCACATCAAAATGCAGAAAAATTAAAGAGAATATTCGTGTTATATTTTGAACAATTTTGAAAGAATATATCTCAATGTCTGTTTAGATTTAGTTTAAAACTTTCTTATAAAGAAATCTGTGAATACTATAGTTCAGAGATAGATAATTAGTATTCTTGTATGTATAAAAATATGGAGATAGCCATTAGAGCTTCCTTAGACATCGATGGAATCTTTAATTACAATGACAATCAGCACATATCTTTGGTATTTTCGAGCACAGTGTTGACGTCACTATATGTAAATGTATTCCTTTTGTGTTCAAATTTAGAATGGTACACATTATTTTACTCGAAAAGGTTTTTTTTTAATTCTTACAATCGAGGGTTGTAATTGAAAAACATAAAAGTTATCATCACAATAATTCATTCTAATTTTATTCAAAGCGCTCTTAGTCATATTAAACAGTCAAGCCTCCATACAGGGCTTAAAATAAAACTCAGCAAAACTGCTATTTACAATTTACCAAAAAAAGTATTTTTTGAAGCTCTGAGAGCCTAACACAAGAATTCCATTTTTTTATAAGTTCATATATCTTGGAGTTATCCTTGATTTCGTAGACTTTTTATTTGGGTTAACACAATAAATGTTTTCCACAGAACTCGAAATACTTTCTTCATTATCTTGGTTATTATTGTTATATATTATATTATAAAATTTTTATTTAATACTAAAGGCTATGACATATATCTAAGTAATAAGTAACTGATGATGATGTATGAGACTATTCCTAAAATTAATCAAAAAAAAGTTTTTCGGAAACAATCGTCAGAATGTCATTGCCTATAATTTTTATTTTATGATGGTTTCTTTATTTGACGATATTTTAAAAAGGCTTATGTGTTAAAAAAAAAAGTGGATATAAAAAATGCAAATAGTAACAGTTATGAATAATTTTACTCTTGAAAATTTTCTTACTTGAAATAAATCTCCCTGCCAACTACATAACTAATTAAATTTTTCATTTATTTATATAAATGATTGTTCAATTTTCCCATTTTTCAGAAAATATATAATAAATATCTTAGATTACATGCTAACTTAAGAATCGTGTACATCTTAAGAGAAAATTTTTCTTACCATTTTTGGTTACAAAAGTACAGTGAGCAGAGCTAATATTAACAAAACTCAAGTAATTCAGAACTGGTATAACAGAATAAGTGTTTAAAAAGTTCCCGAAAGATCCATCCTCTTTTTGGAAGCTAAGAATTTGTTGTAAAGCTTTTCTTTCATCGAAATTGTTTTCATCAGCTTCAGCTTCTGATGCGAATAAAGCCTGAAATTATAACATGATTTATATCAGTTATTGTGAAATATGTGTGTGCCAAATGATATTACATACATAAACACATATACATACATATATAAAAGTATATAAGCTAATACAGGCGAGCTTATGCAAATAAGAAAGCTTGCGAGGAAGGAATGTTAGAATGTGGTAGACAATGACTATATTAAATTCCAAATATCTTGTAGTGTTATTAGATCTGTTATTAGCAACCATTATAATGATAGATTTATAAAGATAATATTTTAAACTTGAGGTTATAGTCAGAGAAAGAGAGAGAGTGAATAATATCCAAAAGCATTATCAATAACCCAAAGAATTGATGAAAATCAGGATTTTCGTGTATGAAGATAACATAAATATAACTTGAACATCGATTATCGGGTAAAACATCAAATCTCAAACAGATGTGTTGCCAGAAATGGCCACGAAAGGACATGATCATCTATGAAATTCAAAAATTCTTAAGCAAGATAGATGTAGAAAACTCTTCAAATTATTGAGGGTTTTAATGCATTATCAACAAATATCAATTGTCAAACTATTTAGCGAATTATGATTGGTATTGGCTTTCAAATCCAAATTTCCATGCTTAATTTAGTATTAAAAAGACACAAGTTTGACAAAATTATTACTTTATATAAGTGTAAACTTCTATTCATCTAAGCCATAAAGTTCGCCTAAGACTGATAAAACCAACATATCGGACTACTAAGCATTAGAAACACATTGACTAATCTGGTGAGTTTCATTTTTAATTTCAACGGGTATCAGTACGTATAAAACTATAAATCTATAAATCAATAGGCACTTTTTTATCAAATAGGTATTTTTCAATCTGTTAGAGTCTCCGTGGTACCCGTTAGAGTGAAACTCATAAATTTTGTGTATCTGGCAAGATATAAGATCCTTGATACATCAAGAATATAATCTACTAATAGGTTAGGTATTTATACATCTGTTTTAAAAGAAATAAAAACAATATTTTCAAACTCAATAGTTGATAGAGAATACACTAAAAAAAATTACAACATCAGCCCTCTGGAGCATGTTTTCTACAAATATTTAGATATGAATAGTGGTATTTTCTTCCACTAGGCTTGGAGAAGACATGTAAGTTCTTTCATCGATTTTATATGATTGCTGCACTCTTAATTCAGAGATCCAATTCATCTTAGGCATGTTCTATAGGATTTAAATCTGGATCTGTGCCGGTAAGTCTAATCAGCTTACCCAGTTGTCAGCATTTCAATACATGGTGGACATCCAAGCAATGCTTTGCATTTTCTTCCTGGAAGTAACAGTAGTCCAATCCGTAAAATCACTTCAGTCTTAGAATCAGACTGTTGTTTAGAATTTTAAAACTAAAAGTTGAGACTACCACTTTTTTTAATTGTAGTGAGATTCCTTGACCATAACACTTAAAATATCCCCAAATCAAAATTCATCCTCCACCAAACTTTAGTGATGACACAATGCATTCTTTTAAAAAGCTTTCTCCAGGTATATGCCAAACCCAGGCTCTGCAATCTGCCTGGTAAAGCTTGAACAATACAGAGAATTTGTTTCCATCCATCTACTGTCCAATTTTGTCACACCTCACACTATCACAATTAAGCACTGCGGACAGATTTTGTCCTCAAAGGTTTATGGGAGGCAGCACAACCATGAAAACCATGCAAGTGTAAATCTTTGCAGAGGGTATTTATTGAAACAAGAGTTCCGGATACTTATTGAAATTCCTTGAGTATATGGGCCATCAGTCCCGAATTCCTTTGAATAGTGCTCGTTGTTATATTTTAGTTTCAAGGGTCTGCTGGGTCGAAGTTCATTCTTACAATCACTACTGACTTGTTAATCATAAAACTTTAGGGATTTTGGAATGCTTAACTCAACAGATATGTTCCTGAAGGATTGTCCACTTCCATGATATTTGACAATTATGTCCTTCTGAATGTCCGACTGTTCTAGATATTTTGGCATCTTGCATGCGACTAATCCAATTTTTATTTCTGTCACAATATTTATGTATAGAAGGCCTGACGTAGACCTTTATTTTAATAGCTGTATTTTATTTCCAGAATTAAATGTACTTACACATTATATCTTAAGTATGTTTTTCAAAAGTCAAAATATATTAATTAATAAAGAATCTAAAAAATTGGTTATAACAACTTAATATTTTATTTTACCTTAAATAATGAAATAAATAAAAGATAAAAATTTCCGAATTGGAGGAGCTATATTGGGTATAACATGTTAATTAAAGAACGTGATATACTGAAATAGTCCTCATTTTTCCGAGTTCATTAGCCAAAATTCTTACGAAGAGTCATATTTAATTGTTTAAAAATCAAAAACCAGGGCATGTATTGTGTCGCCAAAGGTAACACATAATGAGCATGTAAAAGGTGTATAAAATTGGTGAGTTTGGAGGCTTTTTTCAATATCTTCCATGTGTATACATGTAATAATCTAAAAATATAACCTTTTCCAAACAAATGAATCATTCATCCTATCACTGCACTTTTAAATTTTCTAGATAACGAACCGCAGCCATATTTTTATACTTATTCCAGAATATCTTACATGCAACTTGCATGCAAATCATTCTTATTTTAAAATAATTAGTTTTATATGCAATGCCCAATACTGCAATGATGGTCATAATACAAATCGTAGATGCACGAACTTAGGAACTTCACGTGCTCCCCCTTTTAAAGCAAACACAATATGAGTTGTACACCCCATCTTTTAATTACCGTCGTAAACTTAGTATATTTTTAAATAATTTTATTTTACCCCATATAATAGTATATATTTCGCTATTATCAATAATTGTTTTAAGCCTTTTTTTGATTATATCCCATATGTAAGCACATATTAATATAAAATTTTAGATTATTCTGACCAATGTTTTATATAACACGGTGAAATTAATGATTTTATTATTTCCTTACTATGTATTTAAATCAATTTATTTTAACTTGTGACTGCCCATGTCGTAAAATATATTTTGCTATAGCGTTTTGTCTAGATTTTAAGCTTTTCAATGCTGGCTTTTTCCTCGTAGAACGTTTCGATAATATTACATTTGAAGATTATAATCTAAAAAATATTTTATTTATCAGAAAATTTCATATAATTAATGGGGACTGGTGATCAGAAATGGATCACTTGTAACAACTTTTTCTTAACTTTCCTTATATAAAATTGGAATCAAGAGAAGATTTTGAAAATCGGTCACTAGAGTGTTTTGCCAGTAAGGACAAAGACTTCTATGAGAGAGGCATTGTGAAAATAGCTTTAACATAGCAACGCTTTAAGAAATAAAGCGTCATATATTTGACCAAAATTAGTAATCTGAAACATGTTAAATCAGATCTAAAGGTCCACATAAGAATTATGGATTTTTTCCTACAAGCTAATATTACTGATAGTTGACTGTACTTCACAAAATGTAATTCCTATTTCTTAAATTTCCTAATCATAAATATTTACAAATATAATTGTTCGAATTACAGCTATTTTAAGAAAGAATAGATTCTTTAAGATAAGAATTCTCTATTAGATAAAAAGAATAGGATAGAATATTAAAAAAAGAATAGGATAGAATCAAACCATCTGATAATTGCAATATAAAGCTTAATATCAGTATTAATTGTTGAGCCTAGTATAAACTAATTAAATTTTTTACAAAATGCAGAGTTGTATGTACTACATGAAACAATATGTGTGACTGCAAAAATAAGCTATTCAATTGAACATGCGACATGTAAAAAATCATATACCAGAAAATGAACGTTATGCTTTATTACTATTAGAGAGAGAGACCGAAAAAAATGTTATTTTAAATGTGAAAAATTGTTTATTTCTCCCTTGACAACATTTTTAATAAAATTTTCTATGTTTTTAAAATTATTGTTTTTAAAATGTTCCTAATTCGTGAAACAATATTTGACTAATTTTTCTTCAAACTCCTTACATTCCAACTCAAAAAATTCTAAAATTGCAATTTTTAAAGTTTTTGGAATCTAGAAATATTGCATCATGCGTACTTACAAATTAATAATTTAACATTATGAAATAAATGTTTTTGTTTTCAAAAATTTAACTATATAATTGCTAACATTGACGATGCAAAAACTAAATACTTAAAACCTAATACCAAACTCACTTGCATAACTAATGCTGTAGTTTTAATGTTTTCAACTGTTCCATTCCTGTATTGCCTCTTCTTGAGTTCCATTGTCATTTCAGACAAATCTTCTTGGTCAATCATGTTTTGTTTCCGCGCACAAGCTAACGCCATAATGATTAAGGCTTGTGTATCTGAATAAATTTCAACAACATACATTTTTAAATTCAAGAATGTACAAATTTTATAAAAATACATAAATTGAAATTACTTAAAAAGCTTATTAGCTTTCAATTATATAAAATCTACCATTAAATAAATAGCTAAAAATGATGAGTAAAATAAAAAAAAACTGTATGTATTTATGAAAAATAGACTGAAAAGCTTCTATCCGAAATTTGGTAAAAATTACCCAGTTATTTTCAAATTGCAATATGAATATGATTTTATTTAATATTTATTAGTTATTAATTGCTTATTTTTATGTTTTTACAAACACAGAATTTTTGTTAAATAAAGATAACTTTTTTATACCAAAAAAAAGCTATATTCTTATACTAAAAGTGAATTATGTGTAGTGTAATTTTTTATCAGAAAAATTTTCAAAAATTAAAATTACTGCATTATTTTCGTATAGAAACATTTTAATGCTTTTTATATCGAAAACAAAATGGTTCTAATTACACTCTTTAATTCTAAAATGAAGAAGCAAAGATTTATTCGGAGATATTAGAATTTTCAGAATCTCAGGTGTTGATTTCGAAGAAAATTTCTTATTTTGCATTAAGTTTATGTCAATCTATTTCTGCTTACTTTGCTTTATATAGACAACAGTCTCTTACTTGAGGAACAGGATAAGATAAGAATCTAAGAGATATTGTACCAACCTAGACATATTTAACATTTTATGGAACAATTACTTTTAATGTTGAAATTAACATTTATAGCCAACAAATTTTAATGTACATGTACTCTTTCTGTAATATAATTGTTTATTGTATCGAAAACTCTCTCTCCGTAACTCTAGATAATTACTTTACTTTTTTTAAAACAGACTACCATAGTTTAAGTCAATTTTTTATTATAATATATAGTATAATTTATATTAATATTATAAGTACTTTTATTATAATATAATTTTTTATTTAACATTGCGTTTAATTTAGTATTAATATTATAATAAGTCTTACCTGTGCGAAACTCAGCACTAGCTTCCCAAAATAAATTGGTCAATTTCACAACATCTGAATCCGTCATCGTTTCTTGTGCATTGCACAGTGCCAGTAGTGCCGCAGGGTTAGTGGAATTATTCTTATCAACCCGATTTCTCAATTCTTTCACTAAGTCCACAACATAGAATTTCCTTGGATTAATACAACTCAACAGAAATGCATTGACATATATTGATAATTCAGAAGTAGATATTTCTTCAATTTTCTTCCTAAGGAAATGAAATTAATTTGCATGAAATTTATTTACTTAAGAATGACACGAATATGAAAAAAATATAACATTATTTTTAATTCTTTTTATAATTTAATTATTTTAATTGAAACTTTCTTACTTACTCAAAGACACTCGTTCTTACGAACACATTTAATTTAAGTACTCACGATTTAAGAAGTAGTGATTGGTCCCTAGTATTGTGCCATGAACGCAATGATAACTTTAACTCCAATAGACGAACAAAATTTTCAAAAATCTTTTTGACGAACTCCTCCTTAAGATTTTCATTTGATTTTTTTATTATTTATTTTTCAATGTTTTTTCTTTCTATTTTATGGTTGAGAAATTCGGACTAACATCTTCATTGAACAATCGTAAGCAGTTCGAATTGTAGATAATCATTTGCCTGACAACTTGATTAAGATGAGCTACCCATCTATAAAATTCGTCCAAAACCAATCCGAATTTCCGTTGCAGAACATTTTTAATGTAGACTCAATTGTAATTTATTTGTAAATGTATCGGAAAGTTAAATGCTTATGAATATAATCAATAAAGTTAAAAAGGAAGTTTTAGATATCTAACAAGAAGAAATATAATAATGCTAGGAACGTTTATAAAATAAGAGTATGAAGGACTAATAAGATTGAATAACTTTTTCAATAAACAAACTTTTATGGTGAAATGCTTTTCTATATTCGAGATAAAAAAAAATTTATTTATTAAAATGTTGTTTACATCTTAGAAATAACAGAAAAAATAGGTGATTACTTTTCCTTAATCTCCATCAATAAAATGAAAGTAAGAATTGTTTTAAATAAGGAATTTCTTTTGTTTGAGTGTTTCTTGCAAGTTCAAAGTAAATAATTTTTCTGATAGTACTTTATAAAGGGAATAGTTTGGTAAAGCGAAATTTATTTCAATACCTAACATTTACTCTTCCATTTTACGAACTTTTGAATTTTAAGAACCGTTCTATGAATTCGTAAAAATCGGTCTCTACGTGTTCGTAAAAACGAGCATCTATCTACTCTAGAACAAATTCACCAAGATAAAAGTGGTATAAAGAAAACATCGTCGGAAGATTTCTAGTTAGGCTAAGCATGAAACGTTTCAGAATATTTTCTGAACATTTTTTATTATAGCCCACATCAAATATTTAACAGAAAAAACAACCAACACAACCATCATTATACACTAGACATTGAATAACAAATAGCCCAACAGCTGAAATACCGTGTCTTGTAAAGCATTTAAGCATGTTCTGCGTTTAAGCTTCTAGCAGGTCATTTCGTAAATAATGTATCGTGTTAGCATGTCTAACGAAAGAAAATTGGAAGTTTTTTTCCAGCACCAAATTATGTGCTGGACAAAAAAGGCAGTATTTGTCTTCCACTCTTCAACAACTACTCGAATCGAAAAATCCGTTATAAAATTTCTATTCCGAATTTTTTATCCTACCACCTCTGCCTCAGTGAAATCACCATTGCATATTTTAATATTTTAAAACGATCAAGTTGAACAGCTGAAGGCTGCTTTAAAATATTCAGTTAAACCTTACATCTATACTGTCAGTCGAACTTTTCATAGTGAGTGAGCCATATTTATGTGTAGGAAGGGAGAAAAATCCTAAACACTCACTGGTGATGGATCTTCATGTAGAGAGCAGAAATGCAAGAATGCTAGGATAAGGACCTTTCACACCGAAGAGCATGATCTAACTACCATTTGGTCATAATGAAGCAATCCTTAAAAAAATTTTTACATCGATTAGTCAGAACGATAAGTAGCCATTATACTCTCTCAAAATATTTCTATCTCTGTTTTTTTCTCCTTTCTCTCTCTCTCTCTCTCTCT
>JAPDSC010050470.1:6299-24011 GCA_026290005.1 Latrodectus geometricus | reverse complement strand
CAAGTTTCTGGCCTTCCTGATAAACCATAACTTCACATTAAAAATACATTCTTTAAAGGTAACACATTTTTTTGTGTTTTTCTTATGTGTGTCTTTCTACTTTTATATCCTGTACTAAATAAAACTTCCATTTTCTTGCCAAACAAATATCAATTTTATCTCAGGTAACCTACTACGCCTGTCAAAAAATTAGCCATCAACCAAATGCGTCTCCAGTTTCAAGATTCGTATATTAGCATCTTTTAATTTTTTACAACGTCAATATCATTTAAAAGTTCTAAAATGGGTAAACTGAGTAATTCCAAATTTTTAAACGAAGATAAACAAATAATTTAAAAACTGCACAACTTATTTTGTACTATAATGAAAAATAAAAAATAATTGTATGATTTCATAAGAGCCTAATGCAGATAATTTCCAATTTTTTATTTAAAATGTTAACATTATTTACGTATTAATAGCTTTAAAAAATTTGTCTCTCATCTTTATTATTTATTATAATTTATTAAACTTTATGTACCTCTTATTCTTAAGAAGTTATTTCTATGTACCTTATTTGTAGGGAAATTTCCTTTTTTTAGCTGAGTTTGTTCCTCAAATATGTTAGCACCAACATTTTTGATTCGGAAGAAAACTGAATTTATTTTATGAAAAAGATCAAGAGACACTTTTTTATATAAAAATACTTACATAGAAAGCAAATTTAGAAAAATGCTTTTACTTTAAATTATTGCATGATATTTAAGAATATGTTTTGCAAATTCTTGTCAGTAATTTATCTGAAAAATAATAATCACGTCTGACACTTTTATAAGTGATAAATAGTAACTATGCATATTTTTCCTTAAATTATTCAAATATACTAACATGATAATAAAAATTTACAAATTTTCCCTTCTTTGAAATACATCAGTCTTTCATATCAAACAAAGTTATTTTATTTATCTTAACAGCATTTTAAATCAAATTTAAATGTTGATCATCATTTAAATATGATTTAAAATGCTGTACCTATTGATAACAATGTTTGTTTCTTTTTACATTGTTTATAATCTATAATTCTAAATCCTTTTCTTTTTATCCATATTGAAAAATATTTTAGAATTAAATATAAAAAAATTAATTAATAATATATATTTTGTCATTTTTAAACAAATTAAAAATTAGACAATAGTCAAAATTACATAAAAGAATTATACAGTTATAACTAAATGAATATGAGATACGCTTAATTAAACTTCAGTAAGATGGCAATAAATGTCACCTATTGCAATAATATCGCAATTTGTTTCAAAAATTATATAGAAATATATATGATTCAATGTTTTATTGTAGCTCATGTAAATACATTCTTAGATCGAAGTATTTCATAAAAAAATAATAAAAATTCATAACTTGAATAATGTTTCTAATTGAAATTGAATAATTATAATAATGAAAATACTTATTACAAAATGCAATGCTTAATACGAAACGATTTAAAATATTACAGCACGAAAAGTACTGCATAGATTTCCCGTACGAAACGATGACTGCGATTACTTAGAACTTACATTTTCGATTGCTATATGACATTTAAATGTTTAACTTTTTTTTTTATTTTAAACACAGTATTGTTATTATTTTGCTAACATATTGCAATAATCTAAACAGTCTATCAAATTAAAATCCTGTTATTCCTTAAAAGTTTATTTTTTATTCTATCTGAATAAACGGAAATAAATTGAAATATAAATATTTGAATGTTTTTTAAACATATTAAAAAAATTAACAATATTTTAAATCACAATTATAAATAATTGGGTTTAAAAATTACCTAAATACATATTTGATATCACAAAATTATTTGATAATATCACTGATTCCCTCATAACTTTTGATAAAAATAACAAGGATTGATAAAACGGAATTGATAAAATATTATGAAACTTTTTGTTTTAACCTCAATTAATGCAATATACAATAGTTTTTAGTCGTGCATTTGAAATGCACCTGCTTCACCAACCCGGCAATTGCATCATTGCGTATTGCAACTTCCAACCTTGTTGAATGAATGAACATGGTTGCGCATTTTCAGCTTAATTGGACTTTCGAAACGGCAACCATAACTGACTTTCGACTATAAAATCTACCACTCTTGTTCTCACCAGTATAACACATGAAATTTTATCAAAGGATCAATATTTTTAATTAATAAATTTGTTAATGATGTATTATAAACTTTTTTGAGTAACAACGTATGTAGCAAGTTGTCAGAGATGACGGAGATGTCGGAAATTCAGCAACTCTTTTTATGACTTCGTAGGTTACACAGAAAATATTAAGACAGAATCAAAATACTGCACGTGTAAGGTTATCTAGTAGTTCAATGAATATATACAATCTCACTTATGAATAAATAGAAAAAATCATAATAAAATATTACTGTAGAAAAATATTTATGATACGTTAAAATTTATTTATGAATTATATTGTATATTATAATTCCAAATTTATGTCATTTACTAAGAATGTATAGAAATAGTGTCTTACTTCAACAAATTATAAATAGCCCTTCTTAATATATTTCTAGAAAAATAAATGTACATTGACTTCCTAACTCAGTTTAAAGAAACATTTATAATTATTATACCTCTTGTCGTAGACAATTTTTCAATAAGTTCTGTAATCTGCATTCGACAGTACGAAACAGCTTTTACTAACGTTTTAATAAGATCGTTTGATGCGGTGCAATTAAAAAAAATTAGTTAAGCATTTTACATTGATTAAGCTTACATTTGAAACTAAATTACTGTAACACTAGTAAGTGGGTTGAATTTCTTATAAATTGTTCTTAAACTGTTACCAATGGAAAGATTGTATCTAGTATTAAAATTGATTATGCTATATTTATTTTAACTAATTTTGCAAAATCAAACATTAATAAAAATGAACATAACATAAAAAAAAACTTTTCCTACACTTTTATAAAATAACAATTTATGCGCCAATATAAGCAATTTAGTTTAAAATAATTTGTTCTGCTATTATTTTTCCAACCATAATCTGACTTTTTTTATATTTCATTCGGAGTTACAATCTCTTATATTTTTTCCTAAGCTGCAAAGATTAATTTTCTGTGTAAAAGAAAAAATGTTCTCTTTTCTTCAGCACAGCACTTATGTTAAAAGAACTCTGTATTTGACATGTTCTCTATATTTCTTTATTTAAAAAGAAAAAAATGAATGAATTTGGGGAAGGGTTTTCAAGATGAAAAGAAAGTTTTTCTCTTTCAAAAATATTATTTTATCGGTCTTTAATTTTTTCAGTAAAAGACGTCATTTTCTTTTTCTTACATTTCTTTAAATACTAAAATCTTTTTCTTAAACACTCATACAAGAAAAAAAACTATTTAACTTCATATGTAAAATCAGTTATTCATAAAAGTTTAAGTGGTATTACACTTTAAAGATAAGAAGCTTTTCAAATACTTTCATAATCCTAAGATTTTCTTAGAAATGATCAATACCTTAAATTTAAAATGCTAAAAACACTCTTATTATACATGTATATTTATAAAAAACGTAGATTAAGTATTTTATATACACAGATATGTAAACATAAGTTGTAAATTTCAGTTATTTTGATGTTATCTCTTACATGTATTGCAATTAAAATTTGTAAGACATATCTAAATCTATTTCTGCCTGGTTCCCATTCTTATTTAACTATCATAAAAACAATTTAAAGTTAATAAAAAACATGATATGCTTTCATTCCATTTAAAATTTTTATTAACATACTATCAAAATCACATAAATTCTTTAGTTTCGAATTTTATTCAAAAGTAATTACTTAGTTTAAGAATTACTTAGTTTATTACATATATATTTAAACATAAAGAATATTTTAAAATCTTACATCATTATTTTATGACACTTTTCTCATAATATCGCATATATTTGACACGAAACTTTAAAAATTTTTAATTGAAACTAGAACAAGAGTAAATATTCTTAATTTTTAATAAACTTTTCGATTTCAAAATGTTAACAAATTATTTTTTGATAGATTTCACGGATAAAATGACAGAATTTTCTGTTAAGATTTAAAATTATGAATTAAAACAAAATCTTTGTTTGTTAACTTTCATTCAAATAATAAACTGAAATGATTTAAATCATACATTATGCTCAATTAAACTATTGTAACAATTTCAATTAATATAGCTGCTAAGAAATTTGTATATTAAGTATCCTTATACTTGAAACTATTTCAAATAAACTCTCATTTTCAAATTTGATTAAATTAGGTAAATGACAATATTAAGTATTCAATAAAGTTCAGGATATTTATGATATTTTAGCACAACAATAGTTGCAGTTGATCTAAATCATTGATGCCGTTTTGATGATTGAGTTTCACCAATGCGGCGTGGCCTGTAATAGCAAGTTTTAAGACAGCAAAAACAGTCACAATGATATTTTGGCTCCAATTCCAAATTATTTTTTATTTATCCAAATCTCATGTTGGATTTTTTAAATATTCAATCTAAATATTGAAATATGAATTCTTATTGTATTACAGAAATCATTTTGTTATAGAACATTTAAAGTTATGTCAAGTTTCATCATAATCCGATATGCAAATGGAATTCTATGTGATACATCACTTTATTTGAAATTCGTAAAACTTTCAATTAGCTGAATTTTTTTTTGATTGTACATTTGTAAGATAGTCAACACATATAATCAATGCAAAATGTGAAGCTATATGAATAATCATAAAGTATTTTTAACAAATAAACTAACAAGTTTGAATAATGATTGGAAAATAAAATTTTAAAGTATTCCTTTATATATGATGCATAAATTAAGGCTAGTGTTGTCTAGTTTTGCTAAATTAATTATATAACACATCAAAATGTGTATATTTCTTCATCAAATCAAATTAATATATCTCACAAATCACATCAAATCAATTTACAATTGTAAGGCTAAATTCTAAATTTTGGTTTCAATTCCAGAAAATAAATATTTAGAAACTTGATTATATATATATATTATATAATATATATATATATATACATGTTTATAAATATATATATATATATATATATATATATATAATACGAAGGAAACTTGACATAAGTAGAAAATTTCGTTACATATATAAATCGTACCTTGAATGTTAGTTTTATCATCCCTAGTTATTTTATTAAAAGTTTGAACTTTATATCCCATATTATGTTTAACATCTTTATATAACAAATCAAATATACTGTGGGTAACTTTGAGGTCTGTTGTAAATCTTCTGACAAAGCTTATATAAAGATAGCAGTTCTTGATGACTAAAAAAGAAAGGAATTAAAAAATCGAAAAAATTTCCTCAGAGAAAATATTTTAAGCTTTATATTTGTGCGTAAATTTCTACAAATTTATAAAGAACATTGACCGCATGTTACAAATATTTTGCATTTGCATATTTTTTAATATAATTCATATTTACATTAATTTCATCATATACTTTTCCATAGGTTTCTCAATTTTAAAACAAAGTTTATAACTAAATTTATTTATGCTTAGAATTTAATCAGCAGAAAATTATATCTGATGCTTTATAATTTAATTTACAAAAGTTTTTTTAAATTATGAATTTACAAAATTCATAACTTAATTAAAATAATTAATATTTCAAAACAAATAAATATATTTATGATTAATCTAACTATTTACGTAAAAAAGGTTCATAATACAGAAAAACCATCAATATTTTTAGGTAACATTAAATAATTTTAAAATAAATGAAAGTAGCACATCTAGTACCTAAAAATAATTGTTTTCTAAAGGAATAAATTAAACTTCGAAATAAAAAATAAATTTTCAACTAAATATATGCATGCCTAAATTCATTCTTATTTTCCAATTTAATTTAATCTTTTAGGAGATTAAAATTGTTAGAAAAATAGCAAGCTTCTTGTTTAAATAATTTGAAACTGATTTAGGAATTCAAAACTTGAGTTCTTAATCTTCGTTAAGAACTTCCAAGAACTAACGTAAAATCAATTTCAAATTTGATATGGAAGATAAGATGTAGCTATTGTTTGACACAATGCTTAAGCAAGGTTTTATTGATTTTATTTCCTGAAAACAACATATCTTAGAAATCCATTAACTAGAAGAAAATATTTCAAGTAAAGTAAATATTTCTTAATTAAATATGTCAAAAATATGATACAATAACAAATAATCCTTATTAATATATTTTTATTAAAATAAAAGAAAACCTAAATGATAAAAATAAAGTTGACAAATGAAATATTTTAAATATTTTAGCTTCAGGTCTTAGATAATATTTCTAACTATATTATTATTAAAATTACTGATAAATTTTATTACTAAAATATTATATAATATATTAATAAAAATACTCCTGGATTAGTATAATTTCATTGTTTTCCCTTGTTTCCATTGCATGAATTACTTAAACACATAGTATTATTTTAAATCATAATCATTATTAAAGCTATTGAAAACAAAGATAAAAATTTAAACTACAATTGTAATGCACCATCTCTAATTCCAAAATTGTATGCACATTCTTCTCCTATTGTGGTTATGCATATATTTGATTAAACTGAAATATTTAACTTTAAATAAAATATTTTATCCACTTACATAAATTATCTCAAATATATAACGATATTATTCTAATATATTGTTCTAGAAATTGTTATGAAATTTTCCTAAGTATTTTAATTTTACCTTACGCATTTACTGTTTAATGATATTATACTTGGAATCAGTTTTGAATTATATTTTCTGTGTGTGATTTCAGAAATTGTTATTTTTATCAGATCATGTGTATCTAACAAGTTTAGATATATCATTTGAATTTAGCTTTTAAAATATCTCATGATTTATTACCAACCTGAAAGATTTCTTTCATTTTTAAATCTGTGTGAGTAAATATCTGACATCAATTATTTGTTAAAATTTAATTTCAATTGCTTTATGAAATATTATTTGAATTCCAATATTCTCTGAATAAAGAACAAAACAAAAAAATTGAATTTTTTTGTTTTCTTTAATGTTTTAGCAAGTAAATCATTTGCATAAGAAAAGTAATAGATTTATGATTAATAAATGTAAGTATGTAATAAGAATGAATTTTTAAATATAAAATAAACTTAAAGCTGCAGTTATGTATCATTTATCATGAAACAAAGTTTGAAAAGATGTTTTTCATTTTATAAATAGAAACTGAACATTACTCTGATATATCACTTATTCATTGAAATCTGTTAATTGTTTTTTCTGCAATAAATCATTTTTTATGATGAATAGGTGATTTGCTTATAAATAATTTTAAAAAAGTGCAGTTTATTTAAATTATGTTCAAAAATTAATAATTAATAAAATCTCTTGTATCAGTAACAGAGGTTGGTACATTTTTTTTATTATTATATAGCAAAGGATATTATGGTGTTCCAAAAATTCATATCAGAATGATAAAGGATTATTAAATATATTTAATTACTTGTCATGATATTATTCTTTAGACATATTTATATTTTTACAAAAAAATATTTTTAAAAATACCATGATACTAGAATGAATGAAAATTGAAAGTAATGAGTATTTAATGAAAAAATAGATAATAATAAGAAATATCATAAAGTGCTGAGTTTAGTTTGAAAACACTGAGAGGAAAAAAAAAGGAAATGATTTATTATATTTTAACTTCGAAGTAAATTTTCCTTCAAGGAAATTATTATTTTTTTCTTACGTGCTTAACGAGGAATGTTTATTTACACGTGCTGATATTTTACATCTATGATTATTTTTTAATTTTTTGTGAGTCAATTTTTATGGATTATTTTAACCGTATTATTATATTTTTCTAATATGTCTCTTATAATATATAATAAATTTTATTTCAGGAATATT
Organism: Latrodectus geometricus; assembly: GCA_026290005.1. Lineage (NCBI taxonomy): Eukaryota > Metazoa > Arthropoda > Arachnida > Araneae > Theridiidae > Latrodectus > Latrodectus geometricus. Next base: position 16,083 of record JAPDSC010050470.1, on the reverse strand, counting down.
TCAGAGTTTCTTTTAAAATAATTGCTGTATATATTGAGAAAATTTATCATTGAATTACCCATTGTTTCCTAATCTAAATAATATTTCGTAAAACTGCAAATTAATCTGTCATTAATATTCACAAACAAATAATAAAACTCTTGCATTGTTTTTATTTCATGAATGTATAATTTACATTCTTAAATAAATATGCAATAGTAACTTTTTATGACGACACAATAGTAATATTTTTATTTGAACTATTCATTCGATTTTGACATGATAATGTATTTTTTTGTTCAAAATCAATGCAAATAAAAAAAACAATAAAGAAAGAAATATAATCAAGTATTATTGAAAACTTAATATTAAAATTATATAAAATCTGCTCAGTTACTTCTTAAGCTCATCGAATTTAAAACAAATCCAATGTTCTCTTATAATAAAGATTCTAACACTTATCATTAGTTTTTAATCTTTTTTGTTATGAAGACTACCATACGTCAAACGCTTAATTACAATTTAATGTTAGATATATGTATTGATTTGCAATTTTAACTTTTAAACCATATTGATTCCTGTCAATCAAAAGGTTGACATTTTAGAAAACATCATCCATTTTTGATGATATAAATGGAATTTTTTAACATTTTTTAAACATGTTAAATACTTTGATTGCTGCGTTATAATATTATTTCCCTTTATTAAAGTTAAGCAGGCGCACATTTCAAAACATTAATAACTTAATTTAGGAAAAAAAAACACTTTAGTATTTACGAATTCAAGGGTCGATTTTTAATAATGATTCCGTTTAGTTTCACATTCACATGCATAAAAAATAATAATATTTTACTATTATTTATAAAAGAAGAAAGGCATGAAAACATATAAATTATCATCAATAGTATCTAAGTAGAACTAAAGAGAAAGATATTTGTTTTTGTATTTATGATAAAAAATAACCAAAAAAAAACTGTTATAAGGACAAAGCAGTTTTAAATTTTGATTTTATTCACATTTTTTCTAAATTTATTGAATCTCAAAATTCAGGTAGTCAAAAATCAAATTTTGAAGTCAATGATTTCAAATATGCTATAACAGTATTAGATAGTAAATTTTCCTTACTTTAATAATATGTTATGATATTTTATCTACTATTGTACAACTATACATATGACTTTAGTTTAGCAAATACACATACATTTATAAATATATTCATATTTGTAATATTTTTTATGTTTATTCGATTTTTAATTTATTTTTGCATTGATAACGTAGAACAGCATGTATTGAAATTTTCTGATAAGCATATTTATTGTGATGACCTACTAATTTATTTTTACATGTTGGAAAATTACTTTTACTGTATACGAAATTTATACTGGTGTAGCCTTTCTTCCTCAATGTATGGTAAATGTTAAATAATGAATTTAGAAACAAACAAAGTAAATTTAAATATTTCAATTACTGACAAAGTCATTTTAAATAAACATATTATCCCATGAAAAACAGTTAATGAAGTTACTACCATTAAATGGTAAATAATCGTTATTATTCTATTTGAAACTAGGAAAGATTTTTTAAAATATAATTAATTATTTATATAATAAAGCTAAATCACTTAGTAAAAAAAATTTAAATATATTTTGCAACATTTTAAGTTTAACAACTAAATATCCATCATTATTTTAGAAAATATTATATACAACTTGACGCATTCAAAGCTATTTCTGACTCAATGAAATTTGGTAAATATTATGGATTGAAAAATTAATATCAGTTTATGTTTTGCAATATGTTTAAAAATGTATAAATAGTTGAACAAATAAATTTATAGAGTAGAAAATCGTTTGTTTAAATGAAGTGTTTCAAATATACTTTTAAGTAATATTTCTTTTAAAATGCAGATTCCTGTTCAAAATCAAATATTATTAAGAAAAAGGTTTTATTCGAAAGACTTCTGGTTTATGCTTCACATGAATTAATTTAATCGTATTTCCCTTTAGGTTTAAAAAAATCAGATTCAGCTTTTTTCAACTGTAACTTAAATACAGTGATTAACTTTAAAACTGCAGTTTGATTTAGAAAATTTAGTATTTCTTAAAAAGTATACTTTTCTTATCAAAATAATATTTTTTTTTAAAAAAAAAAAACAATTTTTTTGTATTCAAATAAATTTGAAAGAAAAAAGGCTTTTTTCTAAATACATTTTCTACAACAGGAAGAATAAGATAATTATGAGGAAATCTCTAGGGATCAATCAAATGCATTTTCTACCTTTTCCAAAAAAAAGTATTTCTTTGTTTGAAGAATTTCTTCTTTCAGTAAATTAAAAAAAAGGTGCATTTCTTCTAGTATAATATTTTTGACCCAGTGAACATAATTTTTAAAAAGTAAAAATATCTCTTAAGAACTTCTAAAATGAGATAACTTCTAAATTATAGCTGAGAAATATCCAATATTTCAAATAAATTTTTTCCTGTAAGAATATTATATACTTTAATGTGTTTCAGAAAAACCGTTATTTTAGTAAGCTTCAGGAGAAATATAATATTTGAATATTTCCAGCCTATCAAAATATCTTTCAAATAAAAATATAATTAACAAAAATCAAAACTTATTGTTTTTTTCCTAAATTATTGAAAGTAATTAATTATATCAACTAAAACGATAAGATCACTTTAAATTTCCGTAAACATTTCATCAAGAAAACACGGGGGAAGTATTTGTTTCTTATAACTTTCATTGTGTATATTTAGTTCTTCAAACTTTTAACAATTAAATATAAAGTAATTGATTATAAATCTCCTCACCAGTTCTCTTTTCCAATGTGAGCAATTAGTACAGAGCACCAAAAATAACAGTCTTATTTACCTAACAAATAAAATAACATTTAAAGTTTATAGAGGACATTATAGAATTTGAAAATAAAAGACTAAAATCTTTATAAATTGATATTATTTTTTTCATAAATCAATTATTAAAAATTTTAATTTCATGAAAATATTCATTATAAGTTTGCTAATGATGCTTTCGATTAAGCAGAATGAGTAAATTCAATAGAAAAAATAAACTATTATTTTTTTATATCAAAATATTTCTTCCCAAAATGCAAAGAATAATTCTTGTTTAAATGATCTGATAAATTAAAAATGTTAATACTGATTTATTCAGCAGGTCTTAGCAGAAATATTATTAAAAATTTAAATTACTTTAGAAAGTCTCTATAGTATAATTTTAAATTTTCTATGTATAAATAAATATACATATTTTTGTATTTATTTAAATATTACAATAAATATAAAATAAATTTCCTCTTTTAATAATATTTATAAAAAAACTAATTTATTTATATCATAAACTGTCTAATTACATCAAATTTTTATTCCAAAAGCAATTTATTGTTATAATTGTTATCTGTTAATTAAAAAAATGTTTTAATATAAAAAAAAAACTCAAAAAAAGTTAATCGAGAATATTTCGGAACGAAGCAATAATTTACAACATTCTAAGTAAAGCAATATTTTGGTATTTGATATTTCTAATCAATATTTTTGGTGTCTAAAATAATATAAATAAATTTTAAAAAAGTTGCAAAATATTCGTCAGTTAATCAAGATCTTATTGCCTGATGTCTATAATTGATACCTGGTTGTATATAAAGCCTTATCTGTTGCTTGGTTTAACTAATTACATCCAAGATTTCAATTACCAAAATTTGCAATTCACCTTAATTTTTCAAAATCCTACATACATTTCAAATTTCTAAATTTTCATTACTTTTTTCAAAAACTGTACATATGATACGCAACTTGAAATAAGATATTTGGATATTTTAAGTAGTTTAAAGAAAATTATATTTTTTTAATTATTAATTGATTTGAGATATTTATTGTAATATGAAAATAATGGAAACCTATATGTTTTTATTTAATAAATCTACTCATTCTATAGTAACAGATATTCATATAATTAAAAGGATAAAAATTAAATAACATTTGTGATCTTAGTTTTAATTTGCCATAGTATTACTGCCCAAATACTTAGCCAAAATATATTTTCTACACATCACATTTACCTTCATTTAATTACTACCAACATTTCAAAGAGATGAAAGGTGATAATATTTTCCCTTTTGCTTAGTATGTACAATATTTTTATGCAATTAGTCATATATTCATATAAACACAAGACTTAAATTCTAGTGAGTTTGAAGTACCTTTCTTAAATTATGTCATTATATTATTAATTATATAGACATATTCTACTTGATTAAAAATATTTATTATATAGAGCTAAATATAATAACATGCATTTTGCTATATTGTAGCCAGTTGTATTTTTATTACTTGTTTCCTGTTGCTTTTTTAACATTTAGATTAATCTAGAATGTTTTACTTGCGATTTAGATGATATATTTCATTTCTCTATTAAAAAAGCTAAAAAGTTTATTAATAATACAATAAATCTATGCCATTTGAAAAATGTAACGATTTTAATATTAATACAAATCATTGATGAAATGTAATTGCAGACAACAGATTTCTTCGGATAATTCTTTTGTTCATTTTAGTAGATAAATATGATTGAAACATGATTTATATTCGTTGTTCCGATACAGAATCTTAAATTAATAATAAATTACGATGTATTATATTTATTGTATAGATATGTTTGTACTATCTTTAAATAAACTTGAAATATGAATTGAAAATCCAATAAATAAATTGTGCTGGAATCAAAAGATATTTACTATATTCTGACCAATACCACATATTGAAAATTAAAAAGATTCTACATACTTTAATTTGTTTAAAATAGAGACATTTTAGTTATCTATTTATTAGAAATATCAGAGATATAATTAAAAACATAATTTCTTAAAAATAAGTTATTAAAAAATAAATTACTGCTTCTTAATTTAATAAAAAAGCTTTTGTGTTGGTATATAGTTAAAATTTATCTCTTATTTATTTATTTTATAAAGATCAATCTGGCTCGCGACTCATGATATTTATTTTTGCTCTAAACAGAATTTATCGTAAATATTTTTTATCTTTTAATTAATCCATTACATTTTAAATTCGTAATGACGAATTTGAATTTAATAAAAAATGTTTTTAGTTAAAAATACAAATAAGCAATTAAAATGAGATTGTAAAAATATGTATAACAATGTAATTGAAGTATAAATATAAATTTTATATCTTCTAAATTGATAAGAAATTTAAATTCTAATTAACGTTAGAGAATAACGATTAAAGAAAATGGCTGTGTTATTGTATAGCTATATTGTTATGTAAATGTTACTGAACATAACATAAAAACTATGTTATTCTGTTTTGAATACTTGTCTTCCACTCATTTAAAGTAGTTAGGAAATTAACAGAAAATAATTGCGTAAAAATTCAAAAATTTGAATAATAGCTTATTAAACTTTTTAATATAAAAATGCAGATAAACAGTGAGTTATTGAAATTAATAGTTGAAAATATTTATTGCTTTCAACAATATCAATTATTATGCAAATTACATTTTACATAAATTTATATTTAATTAAAAGAACTTATTAAATAAAATTTAATGAGAAATTTTAATTTCTATTAATTTAATTTTCATACACATTTATTGTTCAAATATTTCGATAAAATAAAGTACACTATAAAGCATTAAAATATATATTTTATACACTACTTTCAAAACTAATAAGTTTTTGAAGTAATAATTTTAATGAAATTAGTTTTCGAAAGAATAATTTTTAAAAATAAAAAAAAATTCGAGTCAAATAAAATTTGTTAAATTTTGAATTCAAAATTAAATTACAAATGTAAGAAAGTATCATTTATTGGATACATGGCAGAAGGAAATATATAGAATTATAACAACACTTGGAATAAAGTACATGAAAGTTAATTAATGAAATTTGCGATTCGGGAAAATTTCATCATGACAACATTGTATAAAAACATTAACTATTTTTATATTTTCATAACTTTCAAATTACGATATATGTTTTTGACGCGTAATAAGAATTTTTTTTATTTAAAAATTGGGAGATTAAATTGATATAATATTTTAAGACCAATAATAATAATACCTTTCCACTCATAGTGTAGAGTACTCCTTAGCAAGGACTCAATATTTCATATATATATTAAAAACCCAGGATATTTTTTAATATAAGTATTTAAATATTACTTAATGTGAAATATTAGATTTATAAGTAAGTATTTTTAAGTTATTTTGTTTTTTATTTTTTAAATATATTTTATAAAATAATAAAGTTATACGAAGCTTAAATAATATCATTTCTTTAATTACGTTTCAATAGTTACATATATCAAGATCCAAATAGTCAAACAATGATAGTGATTGAATTTTAAACTGATTAATAATATCTATAAAGACAGCATAAAATATTATATATTGTATTATACTATTGAAAAACAAATTTATATTTACTATTATTCAAATATCCCCTTCTGTATTTCATGATTTCTCATGCCAGGAGGAAGAAAATAAAAGTAAATTTAAAATTTAGTATTTTATATATACGTAGGGTGATTTTTTAAATTGTTTTTACAAATTAAGAAGATTATAGTATTTATTCAGTCAAGCTATAATTACGTATGAATATAGAGTGTCATTCCCTTCTGAGGGACAGAAAAGAGGAATTTCCATTTAACTTACTACAGTGTAGGATAAGAGAATGAATATCATAGAAAAGTTTATTTTAGTTTTAAGTAATATCCCACACTCGGCTCAAAATGCCGACCATTACGGTCATTTCACAGTTGACACAACTGAAAAAATGACAACCATAAACTTTCGAAGATTCCTGGTGTCGTGTTAATTTTGTCCATGGCAACAAAGATTCTAGCCACGAGATCATCTGCCGTTTCGTACATTAAAGGTTTAATGTGAACTCAGAGGAAAATATCCAGTAGGTTGAGGTCCGGTAAGTGAAATTACCAACTGGCCCGCTACCCATCGTGCGACACATGTGACATTCAAAACGTTACGGACTATCATGGAACAAGTTGCTAGAACTTCATAATACATAAACCACAGCCTTTTCTGCTGAATGTTGCCTCCTCTCTAAATAATACTAATGCAGGAATTTGTGGATTACTATTTTTGATTCCCAGTATCCACCGCACAAAATCTGTCCGGCAGGGATAATCGTCTATCTGCAAAGATTGAATTACTACCATGTGGTAGGGGTGCATGCGTTCCAATGTAATATGCACCACACCAATGGTTGAGAAATATCCATTTTGTAACCCCAACTCACGTACTTGTAAAACATGCTACTTCAAATCTAGTTAAAACTCGGTCTTCTATTTCTGCCGTCCATGCATTTCACGATCGTCCTGGTACTGCAGTTTGAGATGGAAAACGAACCGCTTTTTCGTAGACATCGATCAACACTGGAAAAGTTAGGATGACTTGGAATACGACAGGTTGGAAACAGCTGATTTACAATCTTCGTGCATCGGTTCCACTCCCTTTTGCTTCACCGTATGTGATGTGCATATCACCCTGTTCTTCGTACGTGTACGCCACCATAGCATTCAAGAAAATTTTCGGATGATCTTATTAGTTAATACTAGAAGCGATGATGTTGCGATGTTTTTAAAGTCTACTCTGATTAACTTTCTCCAGTAACCAATAACAGCAAAATACTTCTTCTCTTTGGAAATTTGCATAAGGTAAATACGTGACAGTTTCTTGATGAATTTCAATTTTTCTCTTTTCTGCCTCTCAGAATGAAATGTGATCCCATGTTTCTATGTAATTATTGATTGTATGGATGCGTACTATTACCTCTCTTAATTTGTGATCACCCTGTATCTATTTATCGATCTATCAATCCATATATATATATATATATATAATTTATTTATTTATATATATACGGCTTACATTTTTATGTACACTAGTGTCAATAGATCTTGACTAACATGAAGTGTTACAAAATTATGAAATTGGCTTCTGCTATATTCAATGAATTTAGTGAAATTTTAAAAAAATAACAGCATTTCCCGAAAAAAAATATTTCCCTTTTTTCGCTACTTTCTTAAATTTTGATACTTTTCAACTCTTTGAACGTATGGATTAAAGATGTTTACCCGACGAAAAATTCTATGAGGTTTACATTATCAAAACCAGAAAATTTAATCTTTCGTATTAAAAAGAATACTTTAAATCCACAATAGTCAGTAAAAAATCTTCAATAAACAATAGAATTTATATTTACTAAAGTCTTATAAACAAGTAAAGCTTAAATTTTTTTCCTTCCCCAAACATTGTTCAGAAGGCATTTGAAAATAAGGCTTATACTGATAGCAGATTTAATCTGATATGAAAAATTTAAAAATTTTTTCAAAGATAAATATTTTTAATTTTTATTACGTCAAGTTATCCTTATGCGCTTTCTTAAAAATTACTGAAAAATGTATTTTCAATTATATTTTACATTTTTCAAGCTTATATTTCTTGTTTATAAAAAATAAATAATGTGAATATGTTTATAAGCATTAATTTAAAGTAAAAGAGCTTATAAAATATTTCATATAATGCATAATTATTTTTTCTAAAACATTATACACACACGTCATATTTGTAAGAAATCAACTGAATTAATATCATAAATTTATAATATCAAAGAGACAGAAAATATAATTTTTTAAATTTTATATTTAAAAAAAGAATACATAAAATAAAAATAAAATACAGAAGTTTTAAATATCAAAAAAGAATTTTAATAAATATCAGAAATTTTAGCAATAGTTAATATATCGCCTTATCCAGCAATATGTAATTCCAATACTTGACTTTTCACAGAAAGTGTAAATCAACGACAATATCATTAAATTTTTAAACCTTATCAAATGAAGTTCTACGTTAGATATTTAAATCAATAATATATAAAATAATACATAGATATTGAATAATATATATATATATAAGAAAAAATGAAAAATATTCAGAAAACTGAAAATTTTCTCAAAATCTAAAAAAGGTATAACTTTAAATATAATTTCAGTTGGAAGAATTACATACAAAGTTATGCTATTTTGAATTATTCAGAAATTTATGTGGTTTTATTATATAACACTTGTTCCAAACTTACTTTTCCCAACTTTTATTGTATATGTATACAAAGCTCTAAATTTAACCAAGGATATACTCACCACCTTCTGTATTCAAACACGCATATCAGTGTGATCAAAATTATTCTTTTCCTAGAAACTGAGCTTATTTTCCTTGCTGCACTGTGATCACATGTAGTCATCTATCACCTCATTTGACAACCACCAAACGAGAACAAGTAGGGAAGAAAAAAAGAGAAGCTACTCATACCCGTAAGAGGATCAACTCGTAATCGTATTGTTTACTAAACGGGAAGCAGAAAAGTTTCTCGTTCGCGTAGCTTTGCAGTTGATCTCTGCTTTGGTAAGAAATATCTAGAGGATTAAAACATTTTCGCAAACTTTCACTTAGAGTAAGGGAACTAAGATTTTTTACTCTGGTTTTCAAACGTCTAGTGTTTAAATGATGAATACAAGTGTAAAGATTTTGTTATATTTTTATGTAGTTTTATTTAAGGAAAAATTATAAATTGAAAGAAATAAAATGATAAACAGTAGACTATAACATATTACTTATAAATTTGATTTTGTTAATACTGTTGATTTTAATTATCTCCTGCATGGTTAGGTGGTGATATTCAAAATTATATTTGATTAAAGAAATGGGTGTTAACTATATGTTAATAAAGTGTTTATATATATATATATAT